>WYDI02011226.1:0-14256 GCA_009867235.2 Psittacus erithacus
CTTTTCCTTTTCCTTTTCCTTTTCCTTTTCCTTTTCCTTTTCCTTTTCCTTTTCCTTTTCCTTTTCCTTTTCCTCTTCCTCTTCCTCTTCCTCTTCCTCTTCCTCTTCCTCTTCCTCTTCCTCTTCCTCTTCCTCTTCCTCTTCCTTTCTCTCCTTTTTTCCATTATTTTTTAAATTCAGGCCAGAGCCAAACACCAAAGGAGTAAATGTTTTTCTTTTAATGGTGCTGATTTAGGGACCATTGTACCATCCAAGTCCTCCTACAAGTCTGCTTCCCACACCATACCAGCATTGCTGTGTTTCGAAGTGCGCCGTCTTGTGAACTGCTAAATGGACATGCAGCAATCAGCAGCAGTTGCTTTTCTTTTTCTTTTTATTTTAATTTTATTTTTATATTATTTATTATTATTATTCTCAGTTGCCAAAGCAGCTCATGGTCTATTACTCCCCCATTTAAAACTTGGGATGTAATCAAATTAGAGCGGCACCTGCTCAGGAGTCCATCCAAGGAAATGGAAAGGCTCCTGGAGGAGTTTGGCTAGCTGTCCAGCAAAGCCCAGGATGCTGGGGGTGGTGTGGGAAAGCCTGGTGCTAATGAAAGCATTCTGGTTGCCAGCAAATGTATTTATTTTCCAAACTTTGCAAAACAATTTGTGTCTGCGCTCATTCATTCAATGCATGCTCTCCTCAACAGCCGCTGCATAACTGTTCACTGTTGATCGTGCGTCTATCGTGTGTTTTATGTGTGTGCCTCTGGCTAGGCCTCCTCCATCCTTTTTTTTTCCCCTTTTCTTTCTTTTCTTCTTCCTTTTCTTCGTTTCTTTCTGTTCAGTTAGCTTGGTTTGCTCTCTTTTTCTTTTTTTCATTTTCTATAGTTTAATGGCAAGTATTTCCATTAGATCTTTTTGACTGATGCTGTGTTTGTAACATTTTTTTTCAATTATTATTTTTATATATATCTTCTTTCCCCACCTTTCCCCTGTTCCACACTATATATAAATATATATATAAAAAAAATCTTTTCTTCTTTTGTCATTCAATCAAATTCCAACAAAACCAACCAAGAGCCAGTCAAATCCACCACAGTCTCGCGCTGAGCTAGGAAAAAAGTTCACGTAATGACATGAAAGTGGAGAATACAGTCCCCCAGGCCGTAAGTTCAAATCAACTCGAAGTTGAAAGTGTGACATGATGGCGTCATGTAACAAGCTAAGAATTGGTTGCATGACATGCCGTCAAGTTTCGTGCAGGTGCCGTGATTGAAGCATTTTTCTTGGATGTTGTATCAGTTGATGATTGGCCAGTCATGATCACATGTGCCTTTTTTGACTTTGTGCTGCCACAATTTTTTGCTGTGCTCATTTTCGTTTCGTTTTTGGTGCTTGCAGTGGTTTCTTTATTTGTTGTTTGATTTCTCGTCAGCGTTTTATGCTTCTTTAGATGTCACATAGAAAGAAAAAAAAAAAAAGATGGATTCCTAATTATTTAGAAAAAAATGGGATTGTTGTAACTACACATAATTTGGAAAAAAAGAGAGAGAGAAAAAAATGCGTGGTTAATTTTTTTGCACTGAAAATCTTGTGATTAATTTTTTTTTTCCGGAGAATTGGGGGCCTTTTTCAATTGACATCATTTTTTTTTCCCTTAGGATATTTCAAATCACTCTCTAAAAATTAAAAAAAAAAAAAAAAAAAAAAAAAAAAAAAAAGAGAAATGATAAGTAATAACAGTAACAGTAGTTTGAAAACGAAAGCAATGGAAAAAAAGCAACCCCAAAAAAAACCGCAATGTATGTTTTTTCAAGAATTCCTAATTCTAAGGTTCCATATTACATCAACTCCAGCCAAAATTAATTGCTTGGGGGAGGGAGGGATGGTTTTGAGTGGGAAAAAACCCCATACAGATCAAAAAGCAAAATGCATCTTTTTGTTTACAACTGAAAAAGGGTCCTTGACGAGTGTTTTTTATTTTTTTATTCTATTATTATTTTTGGTGTTGTAATTGTTTAGACTGCTGTGTACGGTTTGCTGTTTGTTGAACCAACAGTGTGAAAACCTGCCAGCATGGATTGATATTCCGCATGACACTTTTCCACCAGAGTGGACCTTTTGCAGTTTCTAAGTTTCTTGATGTAATAAATCACCAAGTGTATAAGAAGAACCTGCTTGCTAGAAAGAGATAAGAGCTAATCCTTAATGATTAAGCATCCTACTTAAATGTCAAGCCTAGTCGGATCATGATTATATTTTTTTTAAATAACTTTTTTATTTAAGAAATGTTAGTTTTACTTTTTTTAAAAAAAAAAAAGTTTATTCCAACCGTCTTCTTTTTATTTAACCTCCTATAAATTGCCTGTTCAAAGTCTTACTTTCTGACATTCACAAAGGAGTAGATGTTATTGGCAGCTATGTCTCCACAGAAAGCTCATACACTGTCATAGATGGCACCCATTAAAATGTAGAACAATTCTTTGTCAATGCCTTTCACACTGCAAAAGCTCACTGAGTGAGATTGTGATCTGGCATTGTAAAGTGTCACTTAAAAATAATTAAAATGCAGCTATCTGCACATACATAGTGATACAGATTTAAGTAGACATACCTTACTATTATTTTGATTTATTATTGTCATTACAATTATTAGGAACAATTGTATTTTTCTTTATCATGATCGTGACTACCTTGCTCACTTTGGGTTTGATCCAGTTCTCACTGAAGTCAAGGGGAATCTTTCTGTTGACATTGAGTGGGAGCAGAATCAGAACCAATGCCTCCAAAAGCAAAAACACCAAACCAGATGCCCCATCCTGTCCCAATTGAAGGGAGAAGAAAACACCCATGACTTTCAAAAGGAGCAGGATTGGGCCCAAAAGAACAGGCTTGTTTAAAATTTCATTTTCATTTTAGGTCTTTTTAACCCCAGTCCCAAATATCCCCCTTCCTTCCCTACTTCCTCCTCCCCTTTTTGATTTAATTTGCAATGATCTGCTTCATTTTTTAGGGCAGCAGCTGAATGGGCTACATTTAGAAAAAAAAAAAAAGTATATATATATTAAAAAAAACAGGAACTGTTGGATTACACCTTTGACATATCAGCAAATATCAATCAAGCTGAAGACTTCAGAATTATTCTCTCTTTGATTGTTTAGACTGTAACATTTCTTCAAGGAAAGTATCACATCTGCTGACTTCGAAGGACATGCGCTTGAAAACAAACAAACAAACACATAAGTAAAATCAGAACAGGATCAAGATCAACCAGGATTTCTGAAGAGACACTGATATCACCACAGCGGCTTTTCTTCAAACAGGAGATGCAAACCTGGATACTGGCAAAGGAGTGCCTGTTTGCCACCAAGGATGCGGTTATCATGCGTGACCCATGGTAACAGTCACTGAGCATCTTTATCTGTCATTCCTTAGCTATATGGGGACCAAAGGACAAAACTTTTTACCGCAGACTTGTAGCTGTATGTAAAATATGGAAGTTCTTTCCTTTTCTCTGAGCTGTTCCTAAAACAGTTTTTGAGAGCAATTATAAGAAATATGTAAAAATTAAAAAAAAAATAATAATAACGCTTAAATGCTTTTAAAACGGCAAGATAATAGTTCTTTGATACTTTGGGAGGTTCTTTGGTTATACATTAATTAGAGTCTATGAAGCTTTCATATGGTTTTCTGTATAATACGTAAGGATTACGCTGTTAAAGGCAGGTAAGATGGATATCTATGAAAAGCAAAAAAGTAAATAAATAAATACATAAATAAATACATTAAAAGGCATAGAGAAGAGAAAGGAAAGATGGTTGATATTAAATGGAAAACAAAAAAAGGTTTGTAAATGCTTCTAACTCTCCCCATTTAAAATCCTAATAGTTGTACAGAATTTAAAAAAAGAAAGTTTAAAATACCTATATAATAGAAAAAATTAGACAACATAAAAAGAAAAAAAATAAAAAAGCAAAAAAAAAAACTAAATAGAAGTTAGCGTTAATGCTAAAAACAAAGATGTTGTAGAACTGTAATTTTTTGTAGAGTTTAGATTGAGCATAAATTCCTACTCTCTGCCAATTGCTGTTGGATGCTGTTATTTATCGAGAAGAAAGAGGAGAGAAATGGCTATTTTGGCAGCTTTTTTAACTGCAAGCATTCCAGCTATTAAAAAAAATAAACGAAACGAAACTCAATTCTGTAGACAATGCAAATGGGAAAAAAAGAAAAAAAAACAGCTGTCTTTTTATCAGACGTTAGTTCTAACTTGAACAATGAAACACAGCTAAACGCTTCATGTCTTCATGATCTGCTGTCCGCAAAATTCCCATCATCCTATGCTTTAGTAGCTTCCATATTTGCTCTAGAAACCTTCAGGGCAAGGTGTTAGCCTAGAACCTTAATCTTAAAAAATAAAAATAAAAAAAATAATAAAAAAAAATAAAAAATAAAAAATAAACAAAAAAAAATAAGGAAACAATCTCTTTGAAGAACTTCTGAAACTGTTTACAAGGAATTTTGAAAAAACAGGGGGATGTTTAAAAAAAATAAAGATGCTGGCTCTGTTTCTCTGTAAATAAATTTGCATATTTTGTAGGACTTTTAATTGTAATGATAGAGAAAAAACAAGGAAAACTATTTAATGAAAGCACGATATTTATCTTTGGTAAATGACTTTAGAGCAGTTAAAAAATAAGACATTGCTTTAAAAAATCTGACTCAGAAAAACAATGAATTATTTAAGAACACATATATTTTAAAGTATATCATATTTATTATAATTTATTTTCGCAGTCTTAAAACTTGATTTACACCATTCTCACACTTATTGCATTGATTGAGCAGTGTGATAATTGTTTCTGATCCTTTATATGGTTTTACTCTTTTAATGTTCTTGTTTGGTTTCCTCAGTATTTTTAATTGATCTCAAACTTTCTTCCTTTCTCTCTTTTTTTTTTATTTCTTTTTAATTTTATGTTATTTTAATTTTAATTTCAATTCCCTAACGGGCCTTATCTTACGAGTCCTTCTCCTGTCAGAACTCCCATGGGGATTTAGAGGGTTTTCTACATGAGTAAGAACTCAGTCAGACTGAGCCCACAGCTAGGAAGTACAGATGTGTAACGCAGCTGCAGTTCCATACAACTGCTCTTTCACTCTCAATTCCCTAAAACTCCTTGTAATCTTCTGTAATTATTGAATGACGCTTTCCAGCTTAGCCCTAAATAAAGCACAGTTTAAAAAAAAAAAAAAAAAAAAAAAAAAAAAAAAAAAAAAAAAAAAGCATGTTCTTTACTTCTTGATGGCTTTCCTTAATGTGTTTGCTTTCAGAACAAAATGAATCTATTTCGACTCTTTCATTAATATACATTGTTTGAGTATCAGAACAAATCCCTTTGTTATATGAAACGTATCTCATTGGATTGAATTAATGGCACTGTTTCATTTAACATCTGCTTGATATTCCACTGTGGTTTACCTTAAACCTAGTAGGTTAGAAGATCAAATAATGGTACATAGAAATTAGAGTCATTGTAGCTCCCATTTGAAGCCTGTTGTTTGATTTCACACTCCTGTTTTTTTCATGCTGATAAGTATAGAGGCCAAAGCTCAGGACATTGCTCCTTTTGCTGCTCTGGGAATACCTTGTGAAATTCAGCAGTCTCCAGAGACGAGGTTCAATTTCTTCCTGAGCATCTCTCACATCTTGTCTTTTGAATGATTATATTTCTCCCCCACTCCCCAAATGGCTGTACCAGACAAGCTGAGCTGAGGCTGAAAGCTGAAGCCTTTGCCTTTTCTTCCTGATTCTTGCAGCCACATCTGCATTTGGACAAGTTGCACCAGCTAAATCCATCTCTAAATGGGGCTAATGGTGCTTGTCCATAATTTGAACTCCACAGATGGAAGGAGTTCTATTAGTAGAAACTCCTATTATTACTATTATGAGTTACTAATGTCTGTTCAGGGCTATAGAAATAAATTAAATGTGAATCAGGTGGTGAATACAAGGAGAGAATATGGTCAGTATTTTCTTTTCATCTGAAGGTAAAGGAAATACAGAAAAGCATACACACCAACTCCATCTCTGCCTTTTGGCATCTCTGCTTTTCAGCAGACAACACACTCTAGAGAGGGCTGAGTAGGCTAAAGATGTGGGAATTGGCCTCAAATGTAACTGAGCTAGAAAATCAGGATTAAGTGTCTAGTAAGAAGAGTTTTTTGCTCCAAAGGCCATTCAGCATCCTGCTCTGAGCTGTGGGGATGAAGAGAACAGAGTCTCATTCTCTTACTGGGCTGGGTTGCGAATTAAGGGGGAGCTGAAGAAGGACACCCTCTGAAGATGGAAAGCCCCACAACAAATTGGGAAGGCTCTATTTCCCACGGTGGCACAGTAAACATACCATTAGAAGGTGCTGCTGATTCCCTCCCCATTTCTCAGGCTGCTCTTCCCACTTTCCCTTGTGACTCTCATGCTTCCCAAAGCCCTTCCTTGAACTCTTTGGAGTAGATGCTATGTCTCTGCAGTGGATTTGGGACAGTGAGGTACAGCCTGATGCATCTGCAAGGACACGGCCATAAGGTCTGAGCAGGATGGGCTGCATGCCTGGGACATCCAGCTGAGGACACCTCTGGCCACTAGGACACAGCTGGGGGCTGGGGGCTGATGGCTGTGAGGCAAGATTCCAGAGTCTTGTTTCAGGTACCCTTCAATACGCAGAAGATAAAATACCCAGTGTAGGGGAGAAACCATCTCCCAAGAGGAGGCTAGAAAACACCATTAAAGCTGCCTCTATGGCACAGGTCGGTATCCCAAAAAATAACTGACTTTGAAGAAACACCACTGGGGTTATTGAACTGGGGAATGTGACCATGGGGATCAGTGGGGACAACCAGTGACACAGGAGGGAGCATGCACGGCATTCACCTTTCTCCCAGTACTTCCCCATGAATTAAAATGCAAGCTCCGAGAGAGCCTATCTCCAAGTCCAGTCCCTAAAAAAGGAGAGGGACTGCTGTCAGCCCATTGGAAGTTCTTTTACACTGCTGTGCTGGGGAATAAAGCACTGCTGTGACCACACTGCTGCCTGAACTTATTTGCCACACTGGAAACTCCATTTATGGTAGACACATGGACCAAAATAGGGTAGGCTGAAGCACAAATGTAGATATGGTCTTACTGTTGGTTCTGTGGGCTGTACAAACATATCAGCCCTGTTCTAAGATTTAACTGCTTGTCATACAGATACTCCATGCTCCTTACCAAAGAAAGTTCACCTTTTTACACTATAGGCACTGTAATGCAAAGCAATAGGCCCATTTCAACATGGGGCTGTACCTGTGGGGCCAAGCAAGCAGCCAAGAAAAAGCTTCAATCCTAAGTAATGAAAATGAAGAGGGAGGCCAAGGCAACCTGAAAGCCTGTAGCTGCCTGCCCACGTGCACCAGGGTACAACAGACTGGGCACCACACTCTATTACAGAGGTTCTAAAGCTGCTGGCTGGCTGATGCTGGCTTCTTTTATCTGAGGCGGGTAAATCACATTACATGAAACAAAAGGTTTATTAAAGGTCAAACATCCATCCTTTGCCACAGCACTCCTTGGCATCAGTATGATTACAGTAAACTGCAATCCCATCCCCATGAATAGCTGAGGGCAATCTTTGGTACAAGTACACGGCATGGTTTACAGTCATTCTTTCTGGAGTCCCATGGAAGCGCCTCAGCCACTAATCACATTTTTGTGTCTCTAAGAAAGCTGTAAATGCCTTTCTTGAGTCATTTCTTTAGACCGCCTCTTACTGACATTGCCACTCTTCCTTTGCACAAACAGAAGAGGAGAAAATTCCTCTCCCCACTCCAAGCAGATGTCCATGAGACAGCTTTCTTTTATTACCAGACGATCTGAGCTCTGCCTGTTTTCCCTTCATGTAACTAACATTGTGATAACGCCCAGAAATGTCCTTGTGAAACAAGGTGAGGACTTTTGCACCTTGAATATTCCTGTTTCCAACCACATATGTATTCCAATCCCAAATACACCAGGGCAGTGACCGCCCCGTGGGTCTAGAAGCAGGAGCAGTGCAGGAGCAGTGCTCATGTTTGTGTTCCCAGGAAAAACTCACATATCACAGAGGGTTGGCAGATGGGGAAATGCACATCACGGGGTGCTTCAGAGCAGACACTGCCCAAGCAGCTGGTGCAACCTTGTGCACAGAATCACTTGGAAAAGGAACCTGCTGATGCTGTGGCCCAGAAAGGTCTCTTAGCAAACTTCTTTTGAAACTACCTGGCTTGTCCTGCTGCTTCAGAGCTAATGAAACAGGAGCAGGCCACAGTCTCAAATCAGCCTGCTGTAGAGTCTGAATATGCCTTTTGGAATAGCACTGCTGTCCTACTTGTTGATTAAAATCTGTTGAGAAAAGCAGGTTTTCAAGCCCACAGCTTCCTTCTCATGACAGTAAGCACTCACAAACACATCCCAGGAAAATATTCAGAAGGTGCCAAATCAGAGCCCCTGCTCTCCATTTATTAAGGGAATGAGATCACTCTGATGTCTCATAGAAACATAGAACCAGCAAAGGTTTGGGTTGGAAGGGACCTTTAAAGGTCATTTAGTCCAAGCCCCCTGTCATGGGCCAGGGTACCTACCACTAGACCAGGCTGCACAAAGCCCTGTCCCTTTGCACACTTGCACTCACCACTGGTATTGTACGTGCTTTTATTATTGGCCATCCAACCTTAAACATTCCCGGTACAGCACTATTACTGGCAAACACACACTGAGTTCTGGTGGAAAGAAACACCTTGGGAGCATAAATCCTCTGACCATGGCATTCATAAACCATTCTGAATGCTGGGTCTCAATCTGATAAGTTCTGAACTTGGCATGGATGAGCAAGCACAGTCTGGGGAAGGAGGTTCCTTGTACATTTACAGGTAAGCATTCCCTCTTCTTGTAAGCTACACCCTCATGGTGTGCAATGAATTCACATGAAATATGATGAACATAGTTTCAGATTCTCCTTTGTCCAGCTGGAAGAAGGGATTTGTCCCCTATGACTCTCATGGCATAGAAGGTGGCCCTGATAATACAATTGTAGAGCAGCCCAGATAGGTATTCACAAATCCTCTCATTGAGCTGCCTCATTTGGTTTAAAAGGTGGAAATAGAAATGGAAACAGGGAGTGAATGACTCCGTAACCTCTCCTAGGAGAACCAGGCTCCTAACACTGCTCCCATGAATGTACATCACACAGGCCGCCCTGAAGGAGCAAAGGACACAGAGTCCTCCTATTGGTACATCTTAGCCTGCTGCTCGTGGCACTCTCCTGGGGTCTATGCATTGCTGGGTGTCAGCTATTGCTTTTAGCTGTTAAAAAGAAGAAGTACAACACACAAGCCTGCAGGCAGCTGGTGAGTGGGTGAGCTAGCTCTCCCCAGTGGAGAGCCACAGCATGGCATTCCAAAAATGAGGACCTCTCCTCCTGGGAGACACAGAGGCCCTAAACTTCTCCTCACCCTTTGAGGCATGTTGGATCAAGTTTTCCATACTTAGCACAGAGAATGCAATTACCTAATTCAGTGTTGTGAGTCCTAGCAAATAGCAAAGCACCCACAAATTGGGAAGGATGGCTGTGATGCCTGCTTTGTGAATCCCTCCTCCAGAGGGTAAGGGAGATGATTCCAGTTCAGTGAGCTACAGAACAGACTCCAAAACTGGAACAGTTGTCAGAAGGCGCATTGTACACAGATCCTCCTACCAGCTCCTACAAGGAAAGATTAACTTCTTTCAGCTAGAACAAAGAGCTATTAAGTGAGACAATGGTCCTTGCAGTATTGGTGAACCATCTGTCATCAAGTGCTAGATATTAGCAATAGCTTTCTTAAACCAAGCCAAGAGAAGCCCCAGCCGCTGTTACAATGGTGTATAAACACAGATGAAAAGCGTCAGCCTAATGTTTCTTTGTTTTAACTCCTTCTCCTTGGCCTGTTCTGTTATTGCTGCTTTCTGTAACAACCAGAGCACGCTCTGAAGAGTATTTCTCACTCTAATTTAGCACAATAATCATCAGACTAACACTTTGTATCACATCTCATACAAGTGCAATAGAGTTGGCTCCCGGGAGCTGCCTGGTTTGTTTTGAGGGTAGGTAACCAAGGGACTGATGACAAAGAGAGATTCTCCCAGCCCTAAGGGGCAGCTATCCAGAGTATCTGTATTATGGGGGGTCTGAGCGATAGCTGATAAGCAGCAAGCAGCCAAGTTTTGGATATAAGAAGATACACGTGATTAACCTGAGACACATTGCAACCAGAGAAGAGCAGGCTGGCCCTATGTGTGGAACCAGTCATCAGCATCCCCCTCCCAGTCTGAGCATCCCACTCAGGAGATGGTTTGGTAGGTGAAAATTAAAACTCCTGTCCTGATGACTGGGCTGCATAGTGCCATCCAAGCTGAAACAGGATAAAGAGCTTGAGCTGGCTGTGCAGATTAAGCTCTGCAGTTTAAGGAGGAGTTTCCCTTTATCTGACTTATTTATACCTTTCAGTTTTCAGTCCAAAGTCTGATCTTAAAGCTTTACCAAGTAAATATTTCTTCTCCCTGGCTACCGTCCTTTTGCAATGGAGGGAAAGAGCTGAGTTTGGGTGAAATACTGGACACTTAAGGTGTTTTATTTTCTCAGAGGTAGAGGATCCACACAAAGTAACACATTTTCTTGAGGGACTTACAGTCCAGATCCAATTTAATGGAAGACTGGGGAATATTTCCTTCCATGAAAGGGTTGATGCTACCAAATCCAACCTGTAGGAAGGGTTTTAATCCATCAGATTTAAAGGTGACTGTAGGTGGTGAAGAAAAGTGGGCAGAGGTCTGTGCAGTTGTGATGAAAGGACAAACTTAGCCTGACTGGACCTTGATGTGCTTCTATACCAGGTCACTAGTGACAGCTTCTTGCCATCCAGCTGGTTAGTAAGCTTTCCTGTGTGAGACCTTTTGATGGTCCTAGATCAGATGGCTCTACATCATGAGCATACTTGGTGATTTCATTGCTCTTTTAACAGAGGAGCCAAGAAATGAATCACAGAATCATAGAATGGTTTGGGTTGGAAGGGACCTTAAACCTCATCCAGTTCCATCCCCCTGCCATGGCAGGGACACCTTCCACTAGAGCAGCTTGCTCCAAGCCCCATTCAACCTGGCCTTGAACACTGCCAGGGATGGGGCAGCCACAGCTTCTCTGGGCACCCTGTGCCAGCGCCTCAGCACCCTCACAGGGAAGAGCTTCTGCCTAAGAGATCACCTCAATCTCCCCTCTGTCAGGTTAAAACCATTCTGCTTTGTCTTGTCACTGCAGGCCCTTGTCAAAAGCCCCTTCCAGGTTTCTTATCAGCCCCTTTAGGCAATGGGAGGTGCTCAAGGTCTCCCCAGATCCTTTTCTTCTCCAAATTGAACTAGCCCAGTGAGTGAGATCTCACTTCTCAGGGGTTAGTCCTATAGGGCTTAAGCAAGCAGACTTGTCTTGCTTGTCTCAAGGTGATGGATGGCTGGTCATGGCCAAGCATTACACCTGGCTGAATTAGGAAACACTTTTGGTATAGATGGAAACCACTCAATGTCAGCAGGAAGGCAGTAACTGAAAGAAACCAAGTGCAGTGGAAAGTAAAACAGATTAGCCATGGTTTGTACCTACCAGTTGAAATAGCCCCAGAGAGTAGGCACATGGTCATGTTCTGTGTATTGAAAAGAACTGATGGATTTTCCGTGCATCTCTTCCCTGAGCTGAGCAGTAGTGACTTCTAGTCAACAGGCCTGAGCACTGTTAAGGAAAAGAGACTATAGCTTCACAGAAAGAAGGTTTCAGGGCAGTCAATCCAGCTTCTCTGCCAGTGGGGCAGTTATTGGTCATTGTCATCTGGCAGGAACAGAAATTATATGGAAGAGGGACTTTGAGAACTGCAGACACTTGACTGTATGACTAAACTGCACAAAGTGACTGATGAGGAGACTGAGAAGGCGTGATGGTGGCATGGATCATCGTGTAAAATAGATACAAAGCTCTTACGTGACTTTTCCTCATCACTGTGAAGCTGCACAGCTTTTATGGTAACTAGAAATGCAATGAAGAAAGCACTCTGCCTCTCTGTTTTTTCCAGTGGCTCATCCTTTGTAAAGGTCCTTCCAGGTCTGTGCAAGTGGGGTTGTCAAAAGCATTCAGCAATGGCCTCTTTCTGCAGCAAAAAAGTTAACAGGAACACTTACAACTGCTTTCAGCGAACACTTCACAAAAGTCAACAAGAAACTGCAATTGCTTTCCAATGTAAAGGTCATTTAGCATTGGATACAGGCATTTTAGTGTGTCAAAGGAGCCAGAATATCCTGTCCCAACATGCCCATCTTTTACCCAATAAAAACCATGATTGCTGTGACAAGTTGTAGTAGACAAACAGCTATGCTCTGCCATTCTTCTGTGTGAAAACCCCTTTAGCCCTTACTTTATCAGGCCTAGAGTCATTCCTTTAGCAATAAGATCAACAGAAACCACTGCATTTTTCTTCCGACATTTAAATTATTTATAAGCTTTGAAAATAATCCCACTTTGCCTTCTAACCTTAGTTTTGCATATATACATGTCTTTTTCCATGTGGACCCCTGTGAATTCTTCAGCTAAAATACGCTTTCATTAGAAAAAACATCTGAGAGCAGTTTTTCCTTTCTTTATCTACTTGTTTGAATATGTTGTAAATTTGATTAATGTTGCCTTCTAATCTCTTTTTTTCTAGAAAGAACATCTGGAGTTCTTGTAACCTCCTTCCAATAAAAAATAAAACCCAAAAGCCAAAAAACCTAAGCTGCAATGTCACTTCTTAAAACCCATTCCTTCCCCTGCCCATCCATTGATTCTTTTCTTAGAGGGTGGACACATGGGCAAAACTTGTGTCAGCAAAGCTACAGAGCTATGGGTTTCTTCTAAAGTCCCTTCCTAATGCTCCCATTAACCTGCTTAGTTTTTAGCCTCTCTCTGACTAGAATAGTTTGGGGAGATTTATGACAGCAATTCTTCTGGTTCCTTTCACAATGTGTTTTCCACTATTCTTATCTATCTCTCTGCCAACATGCATAATTTATCTAATACCACTCAGTAGCCACATTAAACATTTTTTTTCTTTTTGAGGACAATCCTCCTGTACCTGGAGAAATTGTGCAGGTAAATACAGTCTGAGCCAACAGTCTTGGACCTACCTTTTCTGCTTCCATCCAAAGCTTTCCATGGGCATCAATCATCCTTGAACTAGGATTCTTCTCATTTTAATTATGCTAACATCACCATAATTTCATTCTCATTAACAGCAATTGAGTTTCAGTCTCTGCAGATGGTGGGGCTGGACAGTTACCAAACCACATGCCACCTTGAAAGATGTATATGGACCAGTGCTTAGCCTACGGCAATGTTACACATCACCATTTCTCAGTTGCATCACTTCACTATAACCCATTTTTATGACATGTACTTTTGCCTAATATTAGTTCTGAGGTTCATAAAGGAGGTTTTTAAAAATACAAAAGAGAGCCCATTGCCCAGTCAGCTCATTCTTGTAAAAATGCAACCTCACCTGCTTTGATAACTTTGGGCTAAGGCTATAGAGATCTTATATAGATCTTAGCAATCTAAAGTGTGGCTACAAAAAGGATGGACATTCTCACTTCATAAAGAACCACAGGGAGAAGATGAGAGAAAACAAGCACAGGTTATGCCAAGAAAGGTTTCAATTTTTATATAAGAAAAACATTTTTTACTGTAAGAACAATCAATTACTGGAGCAAACTCCCCAGGGTTGTGGTGGAGTCCCATCGCTGGAGATTTTCAAGATGCAATTGGACAGGATGATAGGAAATTTCATTTAAGGCTCTCTTTCGCACAAAAGGCTGAACCAGGTGATCTTTCAAGGTTCCTTCCAATGTGGGATGTTCCATGATTCTATGGCTTTATAATTGCTGTAGATGTGTGTAAATCTATGGGTATGTTCCTACTATAGGCACCACCCAACTGAGCTACCCAATAGGGCAGGTATAGAACCCATATCACAGAAATGTTGATGGAAAGGTGGTGAAATGCTGATGGAAAGGTGGTGAGATGCTGATGGAGAGGTGCTATGAGGGTGGTGAAGCACTGGAATGGGTTGCTCAGGGAAGTTGTGAATGCTCCATCCCTGGCGGTGCTCAAGGCCAGGCTGGACAGAGCCTTGGGTGACATGGTTTAGT
>WYDI02011226.1:23630-34797 GCA_009867235.2 Psittacus erithacus
AAGGCCAGGTTGGACAGAGCCTTGGGTGACATGGTTTAGTGTGAGGTGTCTCTGCCCATGGCAGGGGGATTGGAACTTGATGATTGTAACGTCCTTTTGAACCCTAACTATTCTATGATTCTATATTCTCATTTGTGTCGGTTTCAGTTACACATTCCTGCCTTCCCTCTTTCATTTTTCCTTTTTCCTGTGTCTCCTCATCATGCAAACCACCCAAAATAAGATTTGCTGTGAATTGAAGAACCAACACTGATTTCCCATGACTCAAGGCAAAGATCTTTTGTGTGTGCATGTGTATATTTGTGTGTGTGTCTTTCATGCATTGTCTTATGGGAATTCTGTGATTTCCATGGCCTATCCATCAGCAGGAGAAAACTGAGGGGATAATACTTGTGAGCATCAGTAGCAGTTATGGGGATACCCTTTCTCCATGAAGGTGCTAGTCTTCACAAAACTTCCAGGAGCTTAATAACTTTGAGATTTCTTTCTCCTCTACCTAAAATTTCTTTAAAGGGATTAAAAGTTAACAGGAGTGAGGCCCCAAGCAACAGATCACCACACACAGTACAACTGCATTAAACTTTCCACCCTTAAGAAGCCTCTTCCGTCTGCCTGACAGTCAGTTCGTGTATCCTGCCTCGCTGCCTCCAAACTTGGGTTTATCTTATATCAGCCTCAAATCTTCCTCCCTTCTCTTTTACCCCTTCAAAAGCCACCAGAGACATAAAACAGCAGTTAAAAAGGTTATCAGGATGCCACTTCTGGAACAGAGACCAAAGCAACTAGTCCCTCATAAACAAGAGTTACTCTGTGTAAACAAGCCCAAAAGAAACCCTAACAAAGTCAGCCTAAAATGAGCAAAATACCAGTCCACTTAGCTTCCCAAGGCCAGGGAGGACATGGGTCTAATTTGCAGCTCACAGTCCAGCTCTGCAGTGACAGATGCTGCCTGGAACTGAAGGAGAAATGGTGATGCAGGGCCATTTCCTTCGAGGCGCTGTTCTGTCACCATGGAGGCAGACAGCGCGCTCTCAACAAGTTTATCTGCAAAGTAACATGAAAATTCCTCACAGCAGGAGAGATTTGATGGGATGTGCCTAGCACAGCTTTATAAAAAGGTTTCTTCAAATGCTTCCAAATCCCATGCATCTTTTTCTTGCTTTATCATCCTTTTCAACATCTTTCTTTCCTTGCTTTTTCTTTTTTCTAACGCCTCCACAAGGCACGTTTATCAACATCAAAGCACATTCTCTTACAGCCCAGTTTTTAACTTTGAATTCACTCTTGCAATGTCCAAACTATTAGTTCTCTCCACACCCAGAAACTTCACCAGGAGCAAAACTTGCTTCTGTGCATGAATTCTCCTTCAAATTCTGGGGAGTATCGACATCCTGATGCAGGGACCAAGATTCTAAGTGAATTCCTCAGAGACAGAATATTTGTTTTAGATACTCCTGCATCTCTCTGTGCCTGGAATAAATTTTGATGGCTTTTCCATCCACAAATTCTTCCTGCCTCCCCCGTCAAACCAGAGGTGTGCACCAGCTTATATTTGTAGGCTGCACTGAGGATGCTCAGCCCAGACCAGTTCTCTAGCTGTGTGCTGGAGAACTGGATTACCAGAGAGATGCCTAAGGTTTGGTCCTACAGCCATCACACTGCCCTCCCTGTAGGCAGCCTGAGCTTGGGTAACCTGCAGGTCTCCTCTCCCATAATGGTAAGTGATGGTCAGGGCCTTCCAGACCAATTTCATGACCAAGCACAGCACACATAAGCCTATCCACATTCCAGGGTATGGCTAGTGCATGCTGAAGGTGTTGCAACCATGTGTTTCCTTCCTATGTGGGTCATTAGGCTTCCTCAGCTGACAATCTAGGATTATGTGTCTACACACCTGATATGAAGGCAAAGGTGGACCCAAGGAAAAGTGCCTTGAGTCACATACCCTTCAATCTGAGTATCTGCAGTTAAAACTACTCTTTCTCCTGCTGCATTTTTCCATGTTAAGGAAGAGCTCAGCCATGCTCTATCAAACTCAAGAAGCATGAGTGTGTTTGCATGGTATAGATAGGAAGATTTTTTAAGCCCAGGGCTGATTTGGAACTGTGTTCCAGACAAAACTGCTTCACATAGGTCCTAGTGTGTTGTTACCACTAAAACATAAAGGCAAGACATGCAGGATCTTTTCACTGTCTTTAAAATCCAAACCTGGATCCCAGCTGGATGGTAAGAAAGCTTTCATCCCCAGACTCTTCTCCTCTGTCATGCTCACAGCCCATGACTTGGCTTTGTCACTCCAGTGTCTTCATTCCAGGAGAATAGGTCTCTCTTCCTGCCATCCTCACCTAGCAGAGCCTTACATCACCTCCCCTTGGTACTGGCACTGACATGGGAACAGGCTGGGCACAGGATCAGCCTCAACACAACTCTCTCTATGTTTTGGCAAATGCCAATTGCCAATTGGCCATGAGAGAGATGGAAAATGAGCTGAAGGATGTGTATTCGCTTTTCTCAGTTTATAAAGCGCTGTGTGTTGGGGTGGCAATGGGAGGAGAAAAGGTGAAAGGGGAGTTGGAACTGTGAAGTTTGAAGGTGAAAAAAGTCTTTATATCTGGATTAGTGGAGTCCTGGGGCCTTCAAAAATAGGTACTTTTTTTGTAGTATTTTTAGTATTCAAAAATACTCCCTTTTTTGAGTAATGGAGAAGTAGTTTGCATTGATCTTAAGAATTTGCTTATAGTTTTCCCTGGAGTTCAATGTACTGGGGAGCGCAAAGCTGACACAGCTCAAAAGTTTTATGAACCTCAGGTAACAGCGTGAAAGGAAATTTTAATAAATATTACATTTATTTAAATCTAATTTTTTTTCCTTGTTAATAATAAAAGCCAACCTTGGTCTTCTGGGCTTTTCTTATATGCCTGCTTAATACAGCAGCCAAATCGTGGAATTATTTATATTTTAACTTCATTTTCAGTAGATCGTCAATCATTCACCTTTAGAAAGCATTAAATTCAGAGATGAACAGCAGGGGAGAGGGAGACTGAAAAATAAATATTGACTTTCAGGGGTTTGTTTTGTGTTGTTTTTTTTTAACATCAGGTTAGAATCAGATGTTATTGTGGGTGATGAGTAAAGGCGCAGGAAAAGGAAAAGACATTTGTGCGTATAGATTTCTTAACATCATATATCTGCAGCTCTATTTTTGCTCCATTTGCAGGAAGCCACAGCAGTACCAATGGCTAGTGGCCCTTGCTGGTTTAAAGACACACTTGACTGAAAATCTGGAGTCTGGTCATCACTGAGTGTATGGTCTTCCTTGCAGAGGACTACTGCTACTGGACATGGGTACTAGTATTGTTAACAAAAGCTGAGATCCCAAGGAAAACTTAAGCAATAGCAGCATGAGTTGAGAAATTCATTAGTGACCATATAGTAACCCTTACGCGCAATACAAAGACTCCAGAGATTCTTCCTTTTAAGTTCAGCAGCCCAGTCAAAGCGTAAAGATAATGATGGACTCTTGCAATTGATCTCTCGTGTCCCCAGGGACAGAAGGACTAAAGCCAGACATCTACCTCCTTGGGTGCTCTACAAGCCTTCTCTAGGGTTCTTGCCTTCCTGTGAATGAAGGCACATCTTCAATCCCCAAGTAATACCTCCAACATCCATCTTCTGCACCAATCTCCCCTGTAGTTCCACTCTCTGCTTTACCTGAAATCCTAGGCTATGCAGGCTAAAATGCAGTGAGAGACGGTACCCACAGCCTGTCAGCTACATGAAGAGGAAAGAAATGCCGTTATGTCATGTGTTGAGCTCAAGACCGCTTCAGGGACCCCTTTAGCCAGAGCTAAAGACTACAGCAAGAAGAGCCCAGCCAGCAACCTTGGACATCACAAGTCACACCACAGTGAGCCATGGGGCAAGTGGGGTTCAACTACAGTCATGAGTCTTGATTCAAAGACATCAGGAGATGAAATCTCTACCAAGGTCATTGACAATTTGTTCTGAGACATAATGACCAACAAAACAAATGCCTGAATTCCTGCTCCCATCTATTTGTGTTCAGTTTGCAGTCACTGGTCTGTCTTGTGCCTTTCTTTCTTTTGCAGATTTAAGAGTCCTTTTATAGCAGGTGCATGCACACAGCAAGTTGCCACTTGAGCTTGTTGATGAGCTGAACAAATTGCTCTCTTGGAAGCATTTTCTCCAGCCCATATTCGTGTGGGTTTCTGATCCTCTCCAGTTTCTCATGTGCACTGAGCACATGTCCCAGAGCTAGAGATGGTTTTCTGTTATCTGTCCCCTTGTGACTTACACTGAGCTAAAATTAGTCCTTTCACCAACCCCATTCAAGGTGGCATTAGTTGGTCCCACCACCTTACTGAGAGTACAGGTCAGATGAAAGACCTTTCTTCAGGACCTCTCAATCTTCTTTGGAGACATTGTCTTCCAGAGGGACTCATGCACACCACTGCACACTGAGAGCTGGTCAGCTGGAAAGCAGCTCTGCAGAGAAGGACCTGAAGGTTGTGGTGGACCCAAGTTTACCATGAGCCAGCAACATGCACTCATCACAAAAAAGGCCAGGAGCCTCCTGGGCTGCCTTGTGTGGATCATTGCAAGCAGGCCAAGAGAGGTGATTCTTCTCCTCCTCTCTGCACTGGTGAGACACATCTGGAGTGCAGTGTCCATTTCTGGGGTCTCCAGTATAAGACAGTACAAGACATATTGGAGCAAGTCCAGGAAAGGGCCATTCAAAGGCAGTGACTGAACTGGAGCATCTGACATGTGAGGAAAGACCAAGAGCTGAGACTGGCCCGTGTGTTCAAGGGAAGGCCCAGGAGATATTATCAATATGTATGAATATCTGGCGAGGGCAAGTAAAGAAGACAGATCCTGACTCTCCTCTGTGGTGTCAGTAAAAGGACAAAAGACACACACTGAAAAATGGGAAATTCTATTGAAAAGTAAGAAAAAGCTTTTTTTACTGTAAGGGTGCTAAAACACTTCAACAATTTGCTCAGAGAGATTATGGAGTCTCCATCCTTGGAAATACTCAAAACACAGCAGGACATGATCCTGAGCAACCTGTTCCCGTTGACCCTATTCTGAGCAGAAGGGGTTGGAGTAAATGATCTCCAGAGATATCACAGAATCACAGAATCGTTAGGGTTTGAAGGGACTTCTGAAGGTCATCTAGTTCAACCTCCCTGCCAAGGCAGGGCCACCTATCATCCAACTTCAGCTGCTCTGTGATCCTGCTGTCTACCACCCTGTAGCATCAACCTGCCCTCCTGGTTCCTATTCTGTCTCCCAGTTTGATTCTGTGAAAATGTATGCTCTGCGTGCCTGGACTACTGATGGACCCAGGGTCCTTTCCATACATTCTCAAACCATATTAAGCACTCCTTCAAACTTTAGGTTATCTATCTATTTTAGCCAGCAGCACTGTTTTTATTTATTTCCAGACCATTGATGGAAACATTAAATTGCATCTAAGCTATGACTTATGCCTTCTCTGGAACGCCATAAAAAAGTGCTCATTAAACAGATTTCCTGCTCAAGGTTTCTGTCCAAGATCTGTCAACTACCCACTGCTTAATCTATTGAATATTAGCACATTAAAACCCTATAGATTTCCAGTCCATATAATCTCTATGTCCTGTTTCTATCCATTAACAGCAACAGACGTCTAGGAAATGACTGCAAGAACATCCACCCACTCCCCCACATGTTTTTCTACCTTGTGACAGCAAGAGGTTTAGGAGTTCTTGTAGCAGTGGTAGCAACAAAACCTTTGTGTCCTATGTCCAGCAGGGGACCTGAATTAGTCTGCTTCTTTTTAACCTGTTTATGCTTTACTTGTTCACTGTCAAGGTGAATTCTCTAAGGATTGTATGCTTTGAGGAAAACTACTTCTCATCTTTTCTTTTCATGTCTTCTCATATGTGGTATGATGTTTTCTCTGGATGTCCTTTCCCCTCTGCAGTATGGAAGCAATGGGTCATCTTGCCTTCTTCATGTAACCTCTAGCGCTCAAGTTTTCATATCCTTCCATGCAGGCCACCTTGCTGAGACTTGTCAATCACCTCGTGATAGGCTTGTTCCCAGGTAAGACAGTCTGTCCTTCCCACTGTGTCCTCAGAGCTGGTGTTACACCCCTTGAGGTAGACAAGCAGGCCTTTGTCCTTTGCGGCCAGGGCTGTCATGCCACCCCACTGCCTTTCCAGCTCCAGCTGGGCTGCAACTGCTTCTATCTGGGTTGCATCCACTTGGGACAACACATTTCCTTTGGAAGCGGGACAAGAAACCTCTCTGATTCACAAGGAAACATAGGCTGGAGCTCTTCAAGCTTCTGCTCTTTGTAAAGAAGCATTCTCCTCCCCTGCTGCCCTCCCCAGGCAGACAGGCAGCATCTCACCATGTGAGCGAGCGAGCAAAAGGGGAAACAAAAGTTAAACGGAGGTTAAAGGAACAGGAGAAGCAAAAACAGATGACCCCCCCAGAGTCTGGGGCCAAGCAGCAGGAGCAGTAGGAGCCCCTGGAAGCCAGTTCATCCATGCACGCTGCCCTTGTTGCCTTTCAGTTCCCAGGAGGGGTCCTAATAAATTTTACAAAAGAGCGAACAGCTGAAAAATGCTTGTATTTAAAAATATATTGAGGGAATTTGCATGTTGTTCTCTTTTGTGTGGGGATGGCATTTATACACCCGATGTTTCAGCAGCACCGCATCTCAGAGCACTTTACATAGCAATTAATTACACACTGCTAGTGGAGTGACTGTCTACAGGCAACCTCATCAGCCATTATCCACTCAGCAACATCCAGTGTACAGCTGTGAACATTTACATTAGCAGAAAGTCTTCTCGGCTGCCATTAGCAGGGTGCAGGGATGTCAGGGAGGGTGTTAGGGGTCGGTTCACCCTCTGCTCCTTCCCAAAAAGCCTTTAACAGCTACTGTCACAGCTTTCACAGTCAAGCCTGTGAGCCTTCCCTCATTTCACCCCAGCTTTGGAGCAGGCAGATGTCATCAGCTCACAGAACACTGCAGTCCAGATCCTGCACCATGATGCCATCTTTTCCTGTAGCACAGGAAGCACTCTTGGATGGGAGACTTCTTAGTACATTAAAGTGCAAACGCAAACCTGCACAAGGAATAGCTTTATGGGATGAACTTTGTCCACAGACTGTGCAAGTTTGTGTTCCATCTCTTTGGTGCCCCTAGCCATAGTGCAGCCCCTATGCTCCAGGATTCCTTTCAGCACTGCCCAGGTCTCTCTGTAAATCATCCTGGACAGACACTGCAGACATGAGCAACCAACTTCCAACAACTCCCACGGCCCCAGCGCTATTGCAAAGTACTCTGCAATGCCAGGTTCCCTGTGCCTCTGCTTTGCCCACACCATGGCAAAACCATACGAGTGACTGCCAACAAGAGATTAGAAAAACCTGCTGGCAACAGGTAATGGGAAGAATCCCAGTAGAGCACTGACCTTCAGAGGGGGCCTGAGGACAAGAAACTGATCAGCGGTACTCACAGAGAACCCAGAGGTATTCTTGCTAGAGCTATAACATAGAGTCCCAGACTACATCTTTACCACCAGAATGAACAGTTGCAAAAATGTCTCTGGACATTAGAACTCCATCTTCTGTATTGTAAGTTGTTAAAACACTACCTGGCATGTTCTTGGCACAATCTAACTAGCATTTTCCCAAATGATGCCTAGACACAGACTGGGAATTAGCACAGACTAGCGCACATTCTCAGAAGGCAATTTGGATGCAAACCCCTTCCCCTCCCCCTTTTTTGGAGGGTGAGAGAATTTAATAGTACAGATGCAGGATATCCTGTGCCAGCTGGCCTCTGTGCAAGAGAGCAGACCTAGCTACAGTTAATTTACAGGTATAGATGCAGCCTCAGAATCCTGGACAGCATCCAGCTGATGATTGCATCCTCCTTTCAATTCCACCGACCTGAAATGCAAAACAAAGCCACAGTGCTTCCAATCTGTAATTGCTTCTGTGTACCATTGAAATGTTTCTGGTTTTTGATCCTGGATAAGGCGATCTTTGAATTTCTGCAAGTTAAGGAACGAATGAAGGGTTTGGGGTTCTTTTGAAGGGGCACAGAAGATATGATTGCAACACAAACCACTTCAGTCCCTTTATTTTCTATCTTGTTTTTGTTTTATGTGTGCTAAAATATGCAAAACAATATTTTGCAAGACTGGCAAGTCTTTCTTGTTGAGCCCACAAAGGCAGCCCTAGTCACCTAAAGACCACAAAGAACCAACAATTAGAATCATTACTGTAATTTGGCAGATAACAAATCCTACCCAAACTGGAGAGATAAGAACAACCTACAAGCCTGCATCATGGTAGCACAAATGTCTTTCCAGTTTATGGTTTATAAGACCACAAGTTGGATGGATGAGAAAGAAAACCCTAATGGACTTGTGAGGATAAATATGGTCCGCTTACCAGTGCTGTCTTTGGTGTGCAAACCCAGCTTTCCAGAACTGGGCTTCCTCTTATCTAAAACCCAATAAACCATGGTGATGGCCGCATGGGACCATTGCCTGAATGCAGAATGAGTCTCCTTGCCAATCCTCCTACTCCAGAGTCTCCACTTGCTGCACAGGACTGCAGGACCTGTGTCAGTAAAGGTGGGCAGACACAAACTCATCCCAGGCCCTTCTGCAAAGAGGAGAAGAGAACTGACATCTCAGTGACTGGAAAGGAAGGAAAATTCTTCCAAGTAGCTGGTTTACAGCAAAAAGCACAAAGTCTGTGGAAACAGAATGAGATAATCTCTCTGGGGTTTCCTTTATCTTCTCTTTGCTGCCAGAGGTAATTTCCTGATTTCTAACCTCTCCTTGAGATATGCACAGGCACATTTTAATGAGCTTCTGGAGACAGGGTGCTTATCCCATTCTTTTGAGCAGGCTCAATCCCATTCTCTGCTTGCTTCCTAGTAAGTTAGTCTGCCTTTAATTACTCACTGGTTTCCTGCATGTGACTTCCCAACTTCTTCCCCAAACCCTAAACTCCTTCAGAAATGCCAACCCACAGAAACTGCTAACTGCCATTTGGGGTTTCAGTGATGCGTCACTTTCATGGACTTCAATACAGGCAGGGAAACAAGTCAGGAAAATGAAAAGGGTTTTCCTGAAGAGATGGAGGAAATGGGAACAGTAAAGGCCAGAGCTATCATCTGTCCTCAAATGAGATGTCCATGCAGACTTCCCCTGAGCAATCAGCCACCATGCACTGCTTGGCAGAACTTACCTTGGCATGGTGCGTTCATCTCCTATGGTCTCATGGATAAGTTTCTACAGCTAAAGCAATGTTTTACATGTTAGCACTCTAGGAGCTTATACCGGACTCATTTCTTTTCCTGCTGCAGTAATTATATGAGAACAAGCCTGGATCCCATGGCTGTAGGGAAGGATGGCTGATCCCCTGGTCCATTCCTGCTGGTGGTAGCCCTCTCCACAGTTTTCTTCCAGACAGAGAAGGGCTGAAGCTGTTTTCTGTAATACGCACAAGGAAGCAGAGCTGCATGTAGGGATGCACACTGGGAAGCAGAGCTGAAAACTACTGGGAAATTTCACAAATTTCACTAGAGACCATTTCAAACAGGGCATGGGCTTAATAATGTTGATTTACCTAGTGGTAAAGCTTCCCCCCACTGCAGGAATTGTCGAGTGGCATTCTGTTGCCTGCGCAATGCCGGAGGTCAGGATGCTGATCAGAACAGTCCCATCTGGCCTGAAAATCTATAAATTCAGATCTGGATGAAATTGGGCAATTTTGGATTTGGATAAGCATTCATGAATTTAAATGAATAAATAATAATATAATAATAAATCATTCATCTCGCTGTCTAGCGGATGAGTCCCCTCAAAGACCTGCAGTTCAAATGCAGCCAAAGTTTGACTACCTCTGCAATTAGAGCCAATGAATTTCAAATGAGGTGGAGGGAGAGGTAAAAAAACAAGGAAAATGAAATGTTTGGGGAGGACGTTTATCCAAAACGACCTCTCCATCCCTGCAGGCCACACAAGAAGTGGATGCTAACAAACCCATCCCACTGCTGGCTCAGGTAGTGGCACTAGAGAAAGCTTCCATCTCTCGCTATGCACACTCAAAACAAGCATAAAACCAGTTAGTCCTGGATCTGACGGTAGAAAGCTTGTCACGTTCATGACTAGGTTCACTGGGCTAGGGATTCAAGAGTCCCTGACTCAATCCCAGGTGACGGTGTCGGGCAAACACATTTCCTTTTGGTAAGTTATTACTGAAAAGGGCTTTGAACAGTGATTTATGCTGCTGTAAAGGCTGTAATGAGAGGCACTCCTCACCAGGCTACAGCAATGTTATGCACTGCTCAGATTCAGGCTCTTTCCTGTGAGCCAGAGGAAAATTTATGGGTAGTCACCACAATGGAGAGGAGGCAACAGGCTGGACTATGCTTATCATGAACAATCTCCACACTTGATCTCTCTCTACCAAAAGCTGTCTCTTCATGCTGATCATGAGATCATGAGATGGTTGAGTTCGAGATCCTCAGGACAGTGAGAAAAGCGTGCAGCAAGCTCACTGCCCTGGACTTCAAGAGAGCAGACTTTGGCCTCTTCAGGAACCTGCTTAGTGAGGTTCCATGGAATACAGCCCTAGAGGGCAGGGGGGCCTAAGACTGTTGGTTCATATTCAAGGATCACCTGCTACAAGCTCAGGAGTGTTGCATCCCAACTAGAAGGAAGTGCAGCAGTAGGGCCAGAAGACCTCCTTGGATGGATCAGGAGCTGCTGAGGAAAATTCAAAGGAAAAGTCTTATAAAAGGTGGAAGCAAGGGCAGGTGGGCTGGGAAGAATACAGGGATGTTGTCTGGGAAGCTAGGGACCAGGTCAGGAAAGCTAAGGCCCAGTTAGAATTAAACATGTCTAGGGATGTGAAAGATAACAGGAACGGATTCTATAGGTACATAGTGAATAAAAGACAGACTATGGATGACGTAGGCCCCCTCCGGAAGCTATCAGGAGACCTGCTACCCTGGATTTGGAGAAGGCTGAGGTTCTTAATGACTGCTTTGCCTTGGTCTTCACTGGCAAATGCTCTGACCACACCACCCAAGTCTTGGAAGGCAGATGCAGGGACTGTGAGA
>WYDI02011227.1:8843-25577 GCA_009867235.2 Psittacus erithacus
CACAAGGATGATCAGGGGACTGGAGCACCTCCCATATGAAGACAGGCTGAGAAAGTTGGGGCTGTTCAGCCTGGAGAGGAAAAGGCTGCGTGGAGACCTCAGAGCAGCCTTCCATTATCTGAAGGGGGGCTATAGGGATGCTGGGGAGGGACTCTTCGTAGTGACAGGACAAGGGGCAATGGGTTCAAATTTAAACAGAGGAAGTTTAGATTGGATATAAGGGGGAAGTTCTTTACTGTGAGGGTGGTGAGGCACTGGAATGGGTTGCCCAAGGGAGTTGTGAATGCTCTATCCCTGGTCTTGTTCAAGGCCAGGCTGGAGAGAGCCTTGGGCTACATGCTCTGGTGTGAGGCATCCCTGCCCATGGCAGGCGGGTTGGAACTGGATGATCTTAAGGTCCTTTCCAACCCGAACCATTCTATAATTCTGTGATTCTATATCCATCCACCCATCCATCCACTACTCATCATCAGCTGTTCAGTGATGCCGTTAGCAGGAACCCAATATTGTCTTCTCCTAGAAGAAGACTTCCTGAATAAAGATAAAACCTAAGAGTAGTCCATTTTTAATGCATAATATATAATAGTGTTTGTGTTGAGCTAAGGTCTTAAGGTCATAGAGTGAGAGGAATATGACCCAGGAGCAGGAGCGCTTGTGGACTTCCAGTTTTCCATTGCCAGGTTCACTTTGTGTTCAAGCAAGAGTGGCAGAGGAGAGACTCAGAGCAGGAGCATGGGGACGTGCACTTCTGGCTGCATCGCCTGATGAGTGACGTGGTGCCAGGCAAGGGACGAGCTGTTCCCCTGCTCATTATTGTTACCAGATGAGTGGGGGACTTTTACAACTGCTGGTTTGGGATAATCAAATGCTGATTGCGAAAGAGGGAGGAGGGCTGCGCTCCTCATCCCTCCTGTGGCCCGCACTAGGCAGGGAGGGGTGGCAGGCACAGCCCCCTGCCCTCTCCCACAAGGCTTTGTTCCTAAGAGTGATACACAGCATCCTGGACATGACTTTGGATCCCACCCCCCCATGACGCCCTGCTCCGTCTGGGGTTATTGTGTGATGCCCAGAACAATATGTTGTGGTTAGGGATGCCTGGGAGAGCGCTGGGAGGCTCCCTGCTCTCCCTGTCTCTGCTAGTGCTGAGGGGAGGCAGCTTTTAGCCATCTGGTAGCTGTGGGTTTGATGGAGGTCCCACAGCAAGGGAGAAGGATCAGTCACCAGTCCTGTTCCTGGACAGGAAGGCCAGCGTCTGGCAGTGACTCAGCCCCAGATGCACTGTGTGTCTTGGGCACTGAGTGCCTTTGGGCACTGTAGGATCACAGGATAGCTCATGTGGGAAGGAACTGCAGGAGGTCTCCAACCCAACCTCCTGCTTATGCAGAGCCAGCTCTGGGGTCAGACCAGGCTACTCAGTCAGGTCTCGGGAACCTCTGAGGTTGGAGGCAGCACAGCCTCTCTGGCATCCTGGAGCAGTGCTGAACTGTCCTCATATTGGGAATGTGTTTCCGCATATCCAGTCTGAACCTCCCTTGTTTCAGCTTATGTCTGTTGTCCTCCTGTCATGTGCCACTGTGTAAAGCCTGCCTTCATCAATATCCTCATATCTTCCTTGCAAGTAGTGGAGGTCATTATCAGATTCCCCACCAAAGCTCTCCCTTTTCCAACCCTGGACCCTCAGCCTCCCTCCCAGACCATCTGCTCCGGTGCCATGACCACCTTGGTGGCCCTTCACTGGACTCAATTCCATGTGCCCCTGTTTCTCTTGCATTAGGGGCTGAAACCCGGATGCAATATCCAGGCGTGCTGTCATCAGAGCTGAGCAGAGGGGAAGAATCCTTGACCTGCTGTCAATGCTGTGACTAATGGAGCCCAAGGGGCTTTGGCCTTCTTTGCTGTAATGATGCACTGCTGGCTAATGGTCAACCTGGTGTCCACCAAGACCCTCAGGTCTTTCTGCCGGACTTGGTATTTGTCCTTGATGAAGTTCGCAAATACCCTTAAAGTATCAAGTCAAGCAGAATGTGACCAGCCAGCATACACTTGCCCGAGTCACATGGATTTTTGCTCTGAAATGGTTTGGAACGTTCCTTCCAGGACCTACCTGTGTCTTAGGGGGTCTGCTTATTTGCGATGTTGTGATGGCTGGAAGCTCAGGCACTTGATGCAGCGTAGGCCAGTGAAATAATCAAGAACAGCAGAATTGTATCTCACAAGGAAAGCTTTTACACCACCCAGTGCAGGGAGAGAACTTGTGGAAGCACTGGGGACGTCAGACGGGACTTTTCCTGACGGTGCTTCATTGCAAAACCCTCAGGAGTCAGGGGCTTCTCTCTGATGGCCACAGGACTGTCAGGAGGGAAGGGAAACTGTGTCCTTTCAGGCCCTGGGGGTCCATTTGGCTGCCTGGTGGAATATCCCTCAACACACATCTTGTTTGTACAGCCTTTCTGAGGAGTCTGGGGGCACATGCTTGTGTGTGGCAAAAAGCTGGGCTTCTGGTGGTCTGGACTTCTCTGCCCTTGCTTGCTAGTTTATTCCCCTTGTTATGCAGGGCTAAGCAGACCCTCAAAGCCAGTTTGGTGTGGGGTATGTTTGGCCCAGGATCTGTTTGTTAGTCGTCTTCCTTTGCCATGTGCAAGTGTGTTGGGAAATGGTCATTACCTTTGGTTGAGGCAAGGCAGAATAATGTTCTTCTCCACAAATTACCCAAGGAATGACAGTGTCTTTAAAGGCCATATGAAATGAGACATGTAGGAAGATACCATTTGTTTTCTGTGGATGAAGACAAAGACCCCCTTGGCTTCTTTGACAGGGAGCTCCCATTCTTCCCCAGTTTACCACAGCAGCGGTGCAGGGTTTCACCCTCACCATAGAAAGGTCCCCCTCAGACCAGAGTATTTATTCCCAGGATTTCCCCACCCCAGGGCTGCTCATTAATCTCCCGCAGACAGAGCGGAGCCTGTCACAAGAGCAGATGCAGAGCAGGCAGAGCTCCCCATGAGATCCTTCACCACCAGAGATGATAAACAGATGGGGAAATCTGCTGGGAAACGCATTGACGTAAGAAGTAGGTGAGAGGCTGGAGCACTGTCCCCAGGGAGGTGGAAACATGCTGAGAAAGCTGGATGCAGAGACCAGTGCACAATGGCTCTTTGATTCTCCCAGGCTGAGAGCTGCTAATGGACCATTTCCTCCCCCAGCCCTCCCTGCAGGTCGGCGATGTCTTGCCCTTGTGTTATCTCTCACCCTGACTTCTTCTCTCTGGGATTTCCTCTGACCCCCTACAGCAAGCTGCTGGGCTCCAGTCATCCCGGGCTAGCATCCCTCTTAGCATCCGTCTATCACCAGAGCTGCTCTGGCTGGAGTCACTGCTCCACAGAGGATAACCTACCACTGAAATGTGTGCAGAGCATAGCCACATGGAGGAACCTCAGCCTTCCCATCCAGAGAGGGAGGTGGGCTCAGGCACTTCTCCAGGCCCTCAGTCTGACCTGACAGCCCTCCTTGGAGGGGTTTTCACACCAGGGCTGCACCCCACTTCATCAGTCCTTCTCAGAAAGACAAAGCAGTCCATACAATTGCCATCCATGCAATTATGTGTGTTTTGCACAATATACCTCCCGCTTTCCCTCTGAAAATTAAATGAGGAGTGGTCATCTGCCAGGAGAGCAGTGCCTCGGGACACTGCACCAGGCACACAAGGGAGAGCAGCACACCCAAGAAATTCATCCCTGCAGCATCTGCGTTCTGAGCTGGTCTTTAGTATTAAACTTTAATTACGAGGGCTGAATTTTAATAGAGAAACTGTATAATTCCACTTTACATCCCAGTCCCAAGGGCAGGTCGCCAGCACAAGAGTCCCTAATGATGAGGTGAGGGTTTCTTTGGCTAATGAAACAAAAATTCTCACTGGATTTGGAAAAGCAGGAAACAATTTGCCCCAGGGGAAGGGGAGGCAGAAGGCTGCCTGAGATGCAAAGCTGCTGGGAGGCTCTGACATCCAGACATATATTGCTGTTTGAAATACTTAATAGTGAGCAACAGTACAAAGCCCCTTCTTTATTCATTTCTCTCCCTAGCACTTCACAGCATGCAATAACCTGGATTTATATATTAAACATACTCCTTGTTTTTATGTATCATCTACTTCTTATTCTACAGTCCCATAATAGGATTTTTAATTGCCTGTCGTAGAATCATGCATCCTCCTTGCAGTCTGGGAGTGTGAGTGTAACCATGAGTTCACTGGCCCATGTCAGTTCTAAATGGTGTATTTAAATCGTCACATTAACATGAGCGAGCAACATGAGTGGGAACATAGCACAATCATAATTAAGGAGAATTGTTTTTTGCGTAAAAAAATGGGGGAAACCAAACCAAAACCCCAATCAGATTTCTTTTTCTTTCTTTCCCACCTCAAAGCAAAAGGCATTGTGGTGTTTTAGTTATTGCTGGGCTTATTTTCAACTGATGTGTATCCAACAGCTTGAAACATATTAGAGTCCAAAGAGGCTGAGGCAGGGGGCTGGAAGACCCACTCCAAGGGTGGCCACACACCCGTGATCTGCCATTTAAATAGGACCATCCAGCTCCAGCCCCCTGTCCTGCTTCATTCACTGCAAGAACCATGACTGCTCTCCCCTGCTCCTGTGCTCAGCAATGTAAACCTACACAGTGAGCATCGTGTGCTGCTCCAGACTCTACACCCCAAAGCACGTGTGCTGGGGTGAAAAAGGGACAGGAAAAGGTAGCTGGATGGTTAATAGGGATGGAGCAGCTGCCCTGCTGCAATTTAATGTGATTTCCTTTTGCAACACTTGAATATCTGTTCTTTGTAAGAGTTGGCTGTATTATAGAGCTTTTATCACAGCTCATCCTTCCTGGCAAAACAAAGTTAAATCCTTTGACCTTTCTACTTTTTCATATCTTAATCTTTTTTAATTAATTAATGTCTTTTTCAAAGTGTATCCTAAGTAGGAGACTTAGGGCAGCCGAGACCTTATCAGCATGGCAGAAAGTTGAATAATTACCTCCTCTGGCTTACACATAACAGTCTTGTTATTGCATCCTAGAAAGAGATTTGCTGCTTCTGCTGGTGCTTTCCCAATGACAGAGTTCTCATCCCCATCCTTTGTGACTTGCCATACCTCCTCTCTTTCTTTTGTAGTGTCACCTGGTAAGAGCTCCCCAGTGGGAGCTGCATATTTGATACCGTTCCTCTAAGGGCCACAGTTTGTGCTGTTATTTATTGGATTTTGTCTTGTTCAATTCAGGCTTTTTCTACAGTTTTTCAAGGTAATTTTGAATTCTCATCCAGTCCCCCTGGGTGCTTGTGTCCAGCATGAGCTGCATATTTTAGACATGCATTCCACAGGCTATCATTCAAGTCAATAAGTTTACAATATTGAATAGAAGCTCCTTTATGCCTAATATCCAGGAGGACACTGCTCAGAATCTCCTCCTTGCCTGGCTGAAAACCATCAGCAGTGGCTCCAGGTGTCTTTTATTCAATTGTTCCTTAATTTAAGAGAACTTGTAAAATGTCAGGTGCAGCTATTTCAAAAGCTTTACCTAAATTGTAGCACTTTTCAGCTGCCCAAAAGGGAACCTGAGCCGTGCATTACTTTGGGTTAAACATTTTATTTCTGACAAGTTCACCTTCTCTTCTTATCCTGATATTCTCCTCTGGCTTTGTATCAACTGTTTGTTTAAGCATTTGTTCTGGAAGTTTTCCAAGGCTCAAAGTTAAGCTTTTTGAGGTGTATAATTCCCACTCCTTAAAGAGAGATATTGTTCTTGCCCGTTTCTCCCCCTCAGGACTTTTCATAGCTCAGGGTATCTGGGAAAAGCGTCACAATTGCTTTCTCTGCTCACGTCCACCTCTTTGATTAACATGTAATTAAAGTGATTCAGCTGGTGACAAGGACCCTTTTTAGTGAGCTGCAGCACTGGCCCTTTCTGAGTCATCCGTTGGTTACTCTTTCCTCTTTCTTTTCCTTCTGACGTATTTATAGATCCTACTGTTGCCTTCCCACCCTTGTTAGCCGAAACTCATTCATGCCTTCTCACATGGTTTCGCAATAGGGTGGTTTTGGCTGCAAATACATAATGAACTCCCACGGTTCCAGACTCCCTCTGCCCTGGGTTTGCAGCAGGACCACTGGCATTGGGGTCTGTGGTTGTGTTTTCTGCCTTTCTCCTGGCAGGATAAACCTCCCAGTACCTTTAGGGCTCCCCCCTGCTGTGCCGACCCTCCTGCTTCCCTAGGAGCTACACACGGTTTCCCTGCTTGTGTTGAAATCAGCCAGTTTGGGTTCAGTGTCCCTTTGCGCTTGCTCTGGCCTCTTCCTGTTTGTGAGAAGAATGAATTCTGTCACTCTGTGATCACTGTCCCAGAAAATCACTGTCCCAAAAAATCACTCTCCCCTCCAGTTCCCAGCATCAGTTCATGGTCACAGTCCAATCCATGTAGTTGTTTGTCCATCTGAGCTGAAACTTTGTCCCCAGCAGCCTAGGGACGTGGTGGACTGTGTCTCTGCCTATCTCGTTTCCAGTTGTAGGTAATTAAAATAACATCTTTCACTCTGACTGTTCGTGATAATTGGAAGAACATTTTCTACCTCCTCCTCACATCTCCTGCCATGGCCACATCCCAGGCACAGCCACATGCCCTCCCAGCATGGCCTTCCTTTCCTCTGCTCTTCCCAGATTACCTCTGTAAGGACATAAGTAGGTTTCTGTGCTGTGAGTTTGTTGTGCATAATGTCACCATTGCGTCTGTGCCTTAGGAATTCACGTTGTACTTATTTATTCCCTAGGTTCTTGGGGGATGTTGTAGAGACATGAGTAGATAATCGCTCTGTTGCCTTTTTCTGTTTGTCAGCTCTCCCTTAAACCAGCACAGTAATTTCTCCAAGAAAAGTGGATCCCCCCCCCATCTCCTGTATTTACATACCTCTGCCCAGGGCAGGGGGTTCTCAGCTGTGAAAATTCCGCCACCAGAATCTTCATCCCCAACCAGAGCTGGCCAGCATGTCTCGCACTGCTTGTCCCAATGACCATGGGGGCTGAAGGTTGTGTGCTGTTTGTCAGGGGTGAGGACCACTCACCTCCCAGCTTTGATGTCTCACTGGTGTCCAGGCCTAAGCACTGAGCCCTCTTCACTTCCATTGCCATCCGAAGAGCCCTAAGCACCTCCAAATCCCACCAGCACCAAGATCTGGGGCTCAGATTTCATCTTCCACCCAAACCAGCAGGTCAAGCCAACCTGCAATGCAAGCAAGAGATCCAGGATGTAGAAGAGGAATATTTAAAATGAAAATTGGATTCTGAGATTGGCCGCAAACAGTTCCAGAAAGTGTTATAAGTAACTGTGAGATGCTGCTGCAAATATTGCTGGCTGAAGCAAGGGATCTGAGCACCTTTTCTCTGGTTTTATTCTGCAGTCCAAGATTTCATTTACTGTACATTGCAAAATAGAGCCCTTTCTCCTTCTCCATTTGTGTTGAACTAACAATGCTATGTCTCTCCTGCCACTGCAGTATTAGAAAAAACTGGGTCATGCATGCAATTCTGCAGAGGGAAACAAAAGGCCATTATGCCCCTGTTGAATCTCATATTTATGGATGCTGTGGCACATTATGGTAATTCTCACTTGAATCCAGCATTTAATTCATTGCTAATAATTTGGTGGTGGCATTTTTACATGTGGATTTGGAGAGAGATTCATGACACAGTGGACAAGCCAGTAAAATATGATTTACACATGAAACTGCTTGCAGACTTTCCAAGACACCAGATTCCCACCTCCACTTTGCCTTCTGGCTGTTCACACACTCCCTCATTTTGAAGGGTGCTGTTGATAACTAATTCTTTTCTCTTTCCGTATTCCGTCCCATTTTTAAGAGATTGCAGCGTGTCTGCATGCGGAACTGAGTGGTTGATGAATTTATTAGACGTGTAACGTCGACATCTGTTCCATACTCGCAGAGGGACAATTTCAGGAAGGTAGTAAATTGTGGAGGTGCAGAAATATGCTCACATATACTTGTTTATGGGTTGTACATGTCAGTTTTATAGATGCTCATGTACAGAGTGGAGAAACTAAACCCATCTTTGGCTTGATGAACAGGCTGAATTCACCAGGAGTGCAAACTGGTATAAATTTATTGGTTTCTGTCATATTTTAATGTTTCTTTGTGCTCCTCTGTACGTTTAGCCAAGTATTATCTCTTACACCTGTACTCCGTGGCTCGTTGCAGTAAAGTCAATCTCAGGCCAAACAGATGAAAATCAAAGCCAAAACCCCCCCCTAGAAAACTGTTTCTGTGTATATGACTGAGAACAGAATTGCTCCTGCTCTGCTGAGGATAGGATGTGACACAGCCACTCCCCTCCAGCAAGGCTGAAGCAAAGACAGTGATGAAGCAAAACTCACTGCCATTATCACTCTGGGATTATCAGGCATAATCCTGCAGGGTGAGATGAGGCCTCAGGGAATAAATGTTGCCTTCCAAGTGTGTCCATTCCTGAATGCTGCTGTGTTTCTCTGGCAAATCTGGGATAACATATGGTCTAGGAAAGCAGTGCTGCTGACCCCTCTCTAGCTTCCCCAGGTGCACACATAACTCTGCATCATTACACATCACCTAAACACTAAATATCTGCTGCACCCTTTTGTTTGTGTGTTTGGTTTTCAAATAAAAGCCAGCTAAAGCTGTGGGTACGCACTTCCCCATAACAGCATCTCTCAGTACTGCAGTGCCTGTATAGGCCTTACCAAAGAAAGCCCTATTTCTCCTCATTGACACTCCAAATAAATGGTGTGACTCAAGGCATTGGTAGGACTCTTGGAGTAATTATGAGCACCAGCATCAGAGCTGACGTTGCCCTACAGCATCCCATTCAGAAGGATTTTAAGCAGCCCAAGCCCTGGCATACATCCCTGTGGTCTCAGGTGCAGGGCAGGTTTGCTCCTCCTGACCTAGAAAGCAAAACAACAGGACAGCACTGGGAGCAATAGTTACAGTGTTCCTGCTGCTGAAGGACCATGGCAAATACATGCAGCATCACTGATACCCCTCGTTATACATGGGACTGAGGGATGCAGTCCCTTGGCAGTGGCAGTGGTATCACCGGGGAGATGTACGGGGCTGCAGTGAGGGGCTGCAGTGAGGGGCTGCAGTGAGGGGCTGCAGTGAGGGGCTGCAGTGAGGGGCTGCAGTGCAGAGCTGCAGGAATGGCTAGCCCCCATGTATCCTACACTGAAGGGGAGAGAACAGTTTGGATCTGATGCTGATAATGAAACATACCTTATAACAGGGTCATGCTGGCACTGAAATAAGCATTTTGCCACTCTAATTTATAAGCTTTTTAGGCTTAGGCAAATGACTTGACATCCCCTGTTCCCAGCCCACTTCTGCCCAGTTCCATCCCCACTGGTTTTGCTCCTACTGTGGCTGCTCTGCTGTAAATGCAAAGAAAGAAAAGTGTGATTAGAAAAGAGGCAGCGTGAGACATGCACACATTTCATTTTTATGGGCCTTTCACCATATTTCATCTGTCCTTCATTTAATATACCAGCGACATTTATATATTCCTTGATATGCTACCCAGTAAAGAAGACACATGAAGAAATAGCTTGATATAAAGAGTGAGGCATCCTTCAGTGGGACTGACTGGGAATGTGCAAGGCAGCCTGCAGGCACTGGCACCCATCCCTCTGTGCCAAGCCATCCCCAGTACCTTCTGGGCTGCCGTGATGAGGTGCCCCAGCTCCATGCTGCAGACTAAAGTGGCTTCTGCTCTTCAGTTTTGACTTATGTGATCTGGCTGCCACTTGCAAGCAAATCTGATATCTGGAAAGCAGTGAACAGTTTTGCATGCAGGTGCTCCCCCACTCCCTCCTGTTCTGCTTTAATGACTTGAAATTTCTAGGAAGCTGGAGGCAGACGGAGGAGACAATAATAATAATAATAATAATGCTGAAGGCAGTTAGTGCTTAGATGAAGATAGCTTCTTGGGTTGGGAAGCACCCTGGGCCAGGCACACCCAGGCAACAGGAACCTGGACAGGCGGGTAAGTGATTTTACCCTTCAGACACAGAGGCTTTGGGACTAATATCTTTCACTGAGAAACTGCTGTTCATAGCCTTAAACTGGATGATAACTGTTCACAGCATGGTCTCTGCTGTGAACAGAACATCTCTGCAATGGTAGCTGACAAGTTCGGTACAGACAGACAGGACCTTTCTTATCCCTTATATTGTATATGGCTTTAGACCTTTCAGATGAATATGTTTGGTCTGGACACAGCCCTGGTGCTTTCTAGCTCCAGGCTCAAATCCAGCTCTGGATCTGACCTGTTTCATGCTCATGGCCAAATCCCTGCCACGGGGATAACCGTGTCCGATGCCAATCTCCAAGGGGAGTGTGGAGGCTTCATTAGGTGATGTTTAGGAAAGGCTTTGAGCAGGAAAAGTGTATTCAGCGTTAAAAATGAATGAGCATCAGTAATGCCAAAAATGTGTGTGACAGAGGGAGAGAAACAATATTGGAGAACAAAATGCTCAGGAAGCAAAGAGCTGGCCCAGACAGAGCAACAGCTTTGCTAGCGCCCAGGTTGGGGGCATGGCTGTAGCACTGGCTGTGGCAGAGTGTCCTTTGGGGACCAGCGGCTTAACTGGCTTGTCCCACCTTGTCCTGGAACATAAAGCAGTGGAAATCTCTCAGTATTCTCCTGGGGAGCAGCAACCGAGTATCTTCCTTGGGTACCAAAGCAGGTCAGCGTGGAGACCTTACCCCAGAGAGCCACAGCTCTCTGGGTTTTCTTTGTGTTTGTGGTGACATTAGGCTTTGCCATCGAGAGATGGGTGTGAAAAGACATGGAAAGAAGGGTGTTTCCTACAGCTGAGAACCTGAAGGCAGTCGTGACTGAGAAGGCAAACCTGGTGACTCACATGGTTTCCCTGCTGCTCTTCAGGCTCTATATCACACCACAGGGAACTTGCTGGCAACGCAGTCCAGAGCACTCCTCTATGAAGCTCCTCTTGTCCCTCTGAGGCAGCTCAGCTCTTGGCCAGCGGGGACACATAGATTTTCTTTGCAACTCCAGCAGAATTCCCAAAGGCTTGGATGGGAAATGACCTTATAACCCTTCTCTTCCCAGCCCTCCAGCAAAAACCATCTTTGATCTCTTGTGTATTACTACTATGTGTCCCTCGTGATGTGGCTCTGTGCGAGGGAAGGAAATGTCTTTTGGTCGCAGTAGCCAGGTGAAGGTATGGCTCTCACGGACACATGCTAAAAGTACTCTGTGCCTCGTGCTCCCGGGGAAATGAGGACACTTCCTACTCTCTCCCTGAAGAGCACAGCTGAACCGCTTGCAGTGAAAGTACTGCCAAGCTTCCCAGATGAACTGCATGTCACTTCCCACATCTCCGGAGTAGCAGCTCTGACATGAAGTTAACAAGTGCTGCCAGCATGCCAGGAGCATGCCATTCCAAACCGAATGCTAGCTCTGAGCCCCTTTGAAGCAGTGACCCGCCATTACTGTAGGGCAAACTACATGAGACTCAAGGCAATTTTAGTTGGGAACAGGAGAAACTGTGGAACAAATCCTTGGATCCATGTTTCACATGGCACTGGGTGCCCACAGCAGCAGGATCTGCAGAAGATTCCGACTGTAGAATCCAAACAGGATTGAGCACAAGGTGCAGCAGGACAACAAGGTTGTGCTGTAATCAGAATTTCTGCTCAAAAGCAGCTTTCCTGCTAACAGCACGGGGTGCAGCCCTACACAACCATAGCTTTGTCAGCCAGCCCACTCCTTATCAAAGGGGAGTGGAAGGAAGGGAAAAGGAATGAAAACATTATTTCTCATGTAAGGAAGAGAGATTGAGAGGATGGGCATTGGCCATGGGGCTTCAAAGACGTGTCTTCAAGTTTCTTTTTTGTGATAAACACCATGTGTGACCCTTGACAGATCATCAACTTATATTCTGTTGGCACATCTAGTTTGATTTCTTGTTTGACACTGAATTATAACATGTAACCAGCTCCTTCTGTTCAGTTCAACAGCTTGTGTTTGACTAAATCACAGATTTCCCATCTGTTCTTCAGCCTCAGTCCTTTTTGCTGCAACATCACACTGTGAGCTGGTACAGATGATCCCCCTAAATCCCTCAAATTCTTTTCAAGACACACTGAGTCCCCATGCTATAGGCACCGCTTGTGTTCTTTCCCCACTATATCCCACTGCGTGGAGTGCTATTCATCCTACACTGTTGGAAGAGAATCAAGCCACAGTACAACTGCTCTGTCACTGCAGTTACTGATTATCCCACCAATCTTTCAGCAATCCCCAGCTTTTTACCAGCAATGTTCTTTGGTTTTGCCCTCATCCTAGTGGCAGAGTTGAACAGCGCAGGAATTAGCAGCTCTCCCTCCAGTTCCCAGTTAAGGAAACCACGTATTTTGTTTTTCTTGGAGCTATATGCACCATTTCAGGATAACTTGGTGTTGCATAGGTCATTCCTTATGTTAAGCCTGGATTATCTTATATCCTGAGAGGCTCTGACATGTGGGCTATGCCCTATAGCAGCCTCCCCATGGGCAGACCTCAAGAAAAGCCCTTCTTTTCTTGAAGGGAAGGAAGCTGCTGGAAGCAATGAAACAGAAGCATATGGAAAGTCTTGGGCTTTGGCTTAGTGTAAGACCTTGTTGTTCCCTCCTACAACCTTGCTTCTTGGTGCTCTGGAAAATGGGCACAGTGTTCTGTAAATCCAGTATGGTGATCCCTCCATGTCTCAGCAACCAGAGACATGACAGTGGGGAGGTAAGAGGGCTCACAATGCCAGAGCAGACCAGGAAGCCCGATTTCCTTAATTTGCAGAATTATTTTCATAAGGAATTGGAAGGAAACCTCAAACAACATTAGTGGAACCAGAATACTGCAGGTTTGTTCTGGAAACACAGGCATTTTTGAAGACAAATCTGGCTTCCAAGATACCTGGCAGCATTTGGATAAAAGTAAGCAGACTCCAGGGATTTCAGGGCTGCTCAGGGAGGGGGAGCTGCCAGGACAGGTCATGGCAGATGCCTACATTCAATACAACAGGTATGTGGAAGCTTGTTACTGATTACTGGGGTTTGTTATCTTATTAAAGAAAGCCTCTGAATTTGACATCAGATTTTGATGGAGGTCATTGAGAGGGGAAGGAGGGCTAGGAGGAAAGGGAATAACCAGTTTCATACCTTTCAGGGGGATTTAGCTAGACCCACCACAAATTGTTGTGAGGCTGGCAAAGCACATAGGTGCAGATGAGGCTGAGAATGAGACTTGAATGGAGAAACAGACAAATGGCTTTTCCCTTCCATTTCTGCGCTCATGGGCAGCCAGAAACCCCCACCCACACCACTCCCCTTGCTGCTGAGGGTGTCTCAAGATGTGCCTTGTTCCGACCATCCAGCACGTGTGCAGTAGTTACATGAGCACAGACCCAAAATCCAGCTCTGCACTGCATGCCACCAGCCCTGCCTCTGCTTGTTGTTTAAGGTATCCCAATGGTAATTTGGGGCTGGAGGCTACTGCCAGGAGTAAATGTCACTGGTTAATAGGGACAGGGGTTTTACTGCTGAGAAAAACAGCTCCAAAGGCCCCTGACATGTCTATATTGGAACTTAAGATCGCAGCCATGCAGTGCTGTGCTGGTGCTGCTCAGTGATGAAGGAGCTGCTGTTTTGTACCATCAGGCTGATGTGTTGATGATGCTCAAGGAGGGAGATGTTTTAAGGAAAGTGGAGGCTCAGCTGAGCTTCTGATTACAGATTTCAGCCCTTGAGTGATTACGCAATCAGGGTCCTGAGACAAATCGCTATGTCAAGGTTTTTAGACACAGACCATTATCCTTTAGGGCTGCTTTGAAACACCTCTTGGGGGCTAATAAAGATCATAATTCTAAAGTGGTGAATCCATTGCATATCAGGGTAAAGCTGTTAATAGGTTAAAGCTTCATCGTGAGCACATTTTTCATTCAAAAATGGCTGAGAAGCTTTGCCATTTACAGGTCAGCCCAGCCTAGGATACTTTGGGGATGACTTTGAATGCCACCCCAGACCCGAGTACTGATAGCAAGATTCCTTTGTGCTGCCATGGGTTGTGAAGGCATCCTTAGGCAATGGATCCTCCAAAGATTTTAGTCCCCCAGGTTGGCCCTTTACATAGAATTGTAGAATCAACTAGGTTGGAAAAGACCTTTAAGATCAAGTCCAACCTTTACCCCATCACTGCCAAGTCCTCCACTAAATCTGTCACTGAAAGTCTCATCCACATGTTCTTTTTAACACTTCCAGGAACTGTGACTTCACCACTTTCCTGGGAAGTCTGTCCCAATGCCTGACCACCTTCTCTGTGAGGAAACTTTTCCTAATATCCAATCTAAACCTCCACCGCTGCAGCTAGAGGCCATTATGGCATCAAGCATCATCCTTGAGCAGCCTTCACCCTGTCCCATCCTGCCCAAACAGATGAGTAATGATGAAACCCAACAAGGAGCCCAGTTTCTGTTTGCTGTTATTTTCAATTAACAAGGCTGAGTCAGGGGAGAATGCCCCCAGCGCAGGTTTTGGTCCTGGTGTCAGTCTGGAGCCTGCCAAGGCAAAACAGTGATTTTCAGCTCAGCTCATTGAGAAGGAAACAGGAATCAGATAAAAGGAATGACTGGAGGACATATGGAAAGATGGCTGAGGAGATGGACAGGGAAGAAGTAACTGCTCTTCTTTCCTAAGGCTACTATCCACTAATGCACTGCCCTAGCACTCTGCAGTGCTGTCCTGGTTTGAGTCACAGGGTTGCTGAGCCCTGCCTTATACCTCCTACACAGCCTGACTGAGTCGTGCAAGAATGTCTCCTTGCTTGTACTCAGAGATGAAGAAGTGAGGCATGGAAAGGTCTGCAGGGTGCTGACAACCCTGAGCAGCCCCTGCAGCAGCAGGTTACACATGCCTTGGGTGGCCCTTTCAGAGCTATGGGGCTGCTCCAGAGATGCTGGGGCCTTTTGCAAATTGCATGGTGAAAGCTAGAAACCTGAGCAGCCACTGAAGCCACCTGGTGATTGCTGACATAGGTGACTTGGCCAAATGGTGACTGCAGTTAGGGGTCAGACCTCCAGGGACATGTCCTGCAATCTGGGCTCTTGCGACACACAAGCTCTGCCATATCCAGCCATGATGCCTGACTTGTGACTCCCTACTGTGACCATGCCTCCTGCAAGAGCAGAGCAGGTGGGACAGAAGGGGAGGCACCTGGTGCCTTTCTTGCTCTAGTCCACAGCATTTCCACCAAACTGGTCTGTGAAGGTGTGTTTACACTAAGTCTGTACTGCAGCCCTGGCCCAGCCACAGTGTGGACACAGGTTCTGCATGGGCAGATCCATCTGGGGAGCTCTAGCTGAGTGAGGACATGGGACTGGGTTGAAAAGCAGGGCAAGGACTCTGCAGATGGATGCAGACATCTTCGTCAATGCATATGAACTGGAGCTTTTTACATTTTCCTTCCACATTGTGCTACACAGTGCCTGTGAGACATCCCCAGGGGAAGTTGACCCTGCTGAATGCTGGGCTGAGTTGGGCAGGTGGGAATAGGCAAAGTGTGGTTTGTTCTGTGTGCTGGGTGGGCTCTGCCAGCTTCCCTGAAGGAATGGCTTTCAGCCAGGAAACCACTATCTGGCCAAATGAGCATGCTCTTGCCCCGATTTGCCTGGAATTTGACAAGGGAGCCAAAACTCAGCATTGCTGCTCCTGAAAGGAGGTTGTAGTAAGGTGGGTGTTGGTTTCTTCTCCCAAGTAGGAAATGATAGGATGAGATGTCCTCAAGTTGCACCAGGGGAGGTTTAGATTGGATATTAGGAAAAACGTCTTCACTGAAAGCATTGTGAAGCATTGGAACAGGCTGCCCAGGGAAGTGGTGAAGTCACCATCCCACATGTGTATGTGATGCTTAGAGACACAGTTTAGTGGTGGACTTGGCAGTGCTGGGTTAACTGTTGGACTTGATGACCTTAAAGGTCTTTTACAACCTAAACAATTACGTGATTCGTGTTTTAGAGAAAAAGCCCATCTTTTTAGGTATCAAGTAAAGCTGTAACTCCTTTTGCCCATCCTGGATGTTACTGTGTTGGTAATGATCTGTTTACATGAAAAACTTTTGCCACCCATGACAAATCTTCTTGATATCTCCATAGCAATCTGCTGCAAAGGCCTCTAGCTGGAAAGGATGTATCTTTTTCATAACTGTTCCAAGCCTATGTTATTCAGATTTGCATAAGTGCTTTTTAAATTGGCTTGCATCCCCAACCTAAACGTATTATCCATAAAATGCAATTCTTGACTGTGCATGGCCAGTAAAATTGAGTTGCCAAATAGGAATAAATGTCAAGCAGATTGGACCTCTAGGGGCTTCCAGCATCAGGCATGGAAAAATATGATAAAATACTGTTATGAGTTGTATCTTTTGTAATATGTTAGATAGCAGCACTGATTTAACCTATTCAGTGCCAGAGAGCGCACCTCAGCTAACAGCTGTATCTTTGTTGGAACAAGTCCAGAGGAGGGCCACAAGGATGATCAGGGGACTGGAGCACCTCCCATATGAATATAGGCTGAGAAAGTTGGGGCTGTTCAGCCTGGAGAAGAGAAGGCTGCATGGAGACCTCAGAGCAGCCTTCCAGTATCT
>WYDI02011228.1:0-27521 GCA_009867235.2 Psittacus erithacus
GAAGAAGTTCTTTACTGTGAGGGTGGTGAGGCACTGGAATGAGTTGCCCAAGGAAGTTGTGAATGCTCCATCCCTGGAGGTGTTCAAGGCCAGGTTGGACAGAGCCTTGCGTGACATGGTTTAGTGTGAGTTGTCCCTGCCCATGGCAGGGGGGTTGAAACTAGATGGTCTTAAGGTCCTTTCCAACCCTAACTATTCTATGATTCTTGTGCTTGCATGATTATTTCAAATCATCTTTTCAGTAACTTAGATTTTTATCATAATATATGTTCGATCATGCTTGAACTTGCAGGCATACTAATTACAAGCTTTGTTTTTTTTCTTCATAGCAGATTTCATATATGATTTAGAAAATTAAACATATCATGTTTTAATTTGATCCAGTGACTTACACCTTATCCCCTTGTTGCCTAGATCTGCCTCAAGAGTTGTCTGCCTTGTCCCTGGTCTGGGCTACTTTAATATAGTTCTCTCTTTCTGTTATTTCGGAGATCTGTTAGTAACGGTTACATCTTTCTTTGAGCCACTCCTCTGGCTTCCACATTGCTTCAGCTCTGCATTCACAGCAAATACCCTACCAACTGCACTGTGATCTCTGTTAGAATCTTCACGCTTCTGGTTAATCCTGCTCCACTGATCACACAGATGATATTCCTGTGTTATCTGACTGTTCTATCCCCCACCTACTTTCATCTTGCAAGTGAGATTTTGTGATAAAAGCACAACATCTGCCTGATAAACTGCAGTGATTCTGTTACTTGGTGAAGTTCAGTGCATTGTTTGTAAGGGTGGACATTGGGTGCTTTAGCGCAGAAATATGTTAGTCTACTTTCCCCTCTTTCCCTCTTCTCTTTAATTATCTGATTTCTAAACTCCGTGTGTTTAGTTATTAGCTTAGGAATTCCCTGGGTTTACATGGATTTCCCAGTGCAGTCCCTATTTCCATTTAACTATTTCAAGGGCTGCTCTGGAGAAGAGCCGATGAAACTAGTTATCAAAATGGTGTCCAGTCTGTGTCCCCCTCACCATAACCTGCCCCCAGCCCATGGGTTTATCCTGGCTGCCGCTTTTTCTCTAATGAATGGCATGGCAGAGGCGCAGCTCAGCAGCCAATCCCATCTCTGCCTCTCTCTTCTTCCACTTCTGCTCAGCCTTGGACCCAAGTGTCACCCCAGAAAGGTGCAAAGTAATGCTATAATCCATTCTGGGCTATCTGTCCACAGAAATAATTGATATTCAAGGACAGCATAGACAAGAGGAGACATGAAGAAAATATGTTGACATTGTAAGAGAATGGAATATATTTGCTGTTACTCGTGAAAAAAAGTGTTGTTTCCCTCTGGAATACATCAGTAATGGCCAAGACCCAGCTCTTCAGGGGTTTAATGAGTGTTTCTACAGTAGCTGCAAAATATCTGCTTGACCTGCAAATTGAATAACCAACTTTTTGCAAGGTGAAAAGCACCTGTATTTGTCTTAAAGTTTTGAATAACATCTGGCTCTTATATTGGCAGTCCCATTGAGAACAATATTAATTAAAAAAACAGAGCTTCAGATATATACCCTCTTCTTTCATTTTCCTTATCAATATTCATGTGCCATAATCCTGACTGCACTCAAACTTTTCTGTTGACACTGGGTTTTGATCCATGGGTCTTGGAGGTGCAGAGATGCAGAGCAGTTGCTTGGCAACACGAACACTCCAGTTCACTGGGGTGATGAACATTTTTTAAGGAGCATTTTCTTTTTTCTTTTGCTGAATGGATAAGGGCACAGACGACTCAGACTATGATGACTGACCTGGGGTTTTGGGGCCATAATTCAGGGCTTTATGGATGTGGAATTCTAGCTGGCATGAGGGTAAATTTGGATCAAGTCTTGGCTTTCACTAACCCCATGGAGTAAGGTAATAATGTTGAGATGTTCAAGTATTTAAGATTTTGGATTTTGCCTTAGAAAAAAATACTGGAAGGGACTCTTCCTTTTAAGTCCTTTATTTAAAACTCTTTCCAAAACCAGACTGCACAATTCCATTCCAGTCTGGGCAAGCTTCTGCAAAACAACAAAAAGGGAGGGCACGGCCTTCTGAACAAGGGCAGTGTGTCCTGGATTCAGAGCTTGTCTGTCTGCTTTGGAGAGGATGAAGCCACCACCACTCATGCAGGAGTTTCTGCCAGTGGAAGCCACAGTAGATGCTGTCTCATATCGCACCCACTTCTGCGCAGCTGGCAGCTTTTTACAACGATCTCCACACACTGCATTTCAGAAGTCCATGCATACTTAGTTCCTGGGCCTTAGGGAGCTTATGGAAAGTCTAAAGCCATATAAAAGGATTACAACCTGACATTTACCAAGGTCTCAGACTTGCAAAAGCTTGCCAGAGACCAACAGCTTCATCACTAAGGTAGTTGAATATCTGTGCTTCTTTTTGTTGAGCACCCACTTTTGCAGAGCTACTATTTTCAAACCAAGAGTTTCTGATCTGGGTGTTCCTTCTTTTATAGTTCTTTGTAATTTTATAATTCTGTACTTAATTATGTTTAATTTATGAAGAATTAGAATTTTAGAATTCTTATTTGGTTTAATTATATTAAATTTATTAAGAATTCAAATTTTAAATTTCTTATGATTCTCTGCGTATTCTTTCAACTGGGTTTAGTTCACAGGACTTCAGTAAATTTGCTGTCACATTTTGGCAAGAAATTAGGTAATTCAGTAAACGTGTAGGAAGGTGAGTCCTTTAAGGAAATTTTAGGTAGAGATAAAGGAAACTAAGAGCAGCCAGATTTTAGAAGATCTAGATGTATCTGACATACACACAGTGCCTGTCTTTACTCAGAATTGATGTAAGCCACAGCAAATTAGATAGCCCCCAGGCTTACTTACATTCTGAATTTAGTCATATAACATTATTTCCTCCAAATCGGCAATCAAGCCATCCACTAGGTTGTCAGCAAATTGTCCATTTGCCATATATTAATCTCACTTTTCATATCCCTTATTCTTCTGTTTCAGTGGGAATTCAGTCACAGATGAAGTCTACTTAGGCACCATATTCTGCAAATAATGTAGCCTGAGAAAGAGTTCAGTAATAAGAAAAATACCTGGTCTCTAAGCTGGTGCTTTGTGGGTACATGATGCTAAATGAGTGCTGTAGAGAGGAGTGTAGCTATAAATTCTTACTTAAAAAAAAACCCCAACATGTAGAATTTGACTTGCTTCCTACTGGGTGTTCAGCAGCAAGCTTGAAGTTAACAGTGATACAAATGGCTTATTTAGCTGTCAGTTACAGACAGAGAATTTGTAGTGGAAACAAACAGGCAGCCTACAGCGATATCTATAAGAGAAGTCTGCTTTCATACAACTGTGAAAGCGCAGACTTACCTCCACTAGCAAGCAACAGGAACAAGTCTCATGGAATATTTTATTCAAGACCCCTGCTTTTGTTCAAAATTTCCTGCAGGTAATGGTGGCTTGTATTCCCACCAGAGACAGTGAATATAGGCAGAAGCAAAGTAAATTTAAAAAAGGAAGCAGAATCTGTGCTGTGCAGCCTTTCCTTACATTTGTTTTCACACAGAAATCCATTGATACAAAACAGACGTTTAATGATACAGCGCATCAGTATGGGTCCATGACACAAGAATCTTTTCAGCTTATTTTCCTTTAAAAATAAAGTGAAGGCAATGTGTTTTGAAGCACCATGTCTTCATCTCCTAGAAATGGTCAGTGAGAAAATAACAAAGTTATGGCAAAAGAGCTAAGTTGCTCAGCTGATGTAAGGATTGAAATTTTTCATTCTCTGTCTTTATAGCAGGTCATGTAGCATATAAGGAGTGAAAGCTGAGAGGTGATAAGATTTTTTATTTGCTACATCTTCCAAGGGATGGTCCTTCTCTGTAGATGTAGGAATCCCTGATGGGTAAAGGGAATTTAATAAGAAAATGCACAAGTTCCCTGTGGTTGAATTTATGTGCATGATGCCAGTTGCAGACACAATTATTTAAAATACTTTTTTATCAGTTTATTCTAGCAAATATAGTGCTGATATAAAAAGGAAAACTATCTTCACACCAGCAAAAGAGGAATACTTATTTTGTGGTGGGAAAAATTAGTCCAATGATGCTGAAATGAGGTTAGACATGCTTTTATCTTTCTTTGCATGAAGCAAGTGGTCTGACAGGGTATTCACTCAAGGTACATCATGTCTCTGGCCATGGCTGAGGGCTTATGATCCTGGACCTGGTGTCTTCATAAGCACTGAGCTGTGGGAGGCATACAGCAGGGTCCTCTGGTGGTCAATGTTAGGAGCTGATTACAGCTTCTATCTCCCCTGTCCATTGTCTTTCCTACCAAGTGCAAAAAAAAAAAAAGAGGCAAGGAAAGAGAGGTGCTGAGGGTCCTGATACACAGTCTCAGTGTAGGTTTAGGATGAGGAGAGGACTTGCCCCAAAGCTTGGAATCTTCCATGTTTGACATGCAGTAATATGAAAAGAAGGTATATTTTATGGCTCTGAGGGTCCAAAAAATATTTTAATGAGTTTGCTTGATTCTGCCCTTTAATTTTAGGGGGCTTTTGTTAGCGCTGAAATGATGGGAAAAGCCTTTTGAAAACCGAGACAGTGTTTTCCATTAACCTAAGCTCTTGACAGGTACTAAGGAGCACAGTAAGATAAGAAGAATGTAATTTTCATTTCCCTTTTGGATTTTTTTGATATCTACATCTTGTTTGCAAAGCCTAGATCTTTCTCAATGCTTGTACAATTTTCTTGTACACAAAACTTGCAAGAGGATTGGGTGGGAGGAAGATGGTTATTTCTGTGAGGTTATAGTGGGGTGTTATAGGGTCAACATAACATTAGGATCTTCAGGTTTATTTCACAAAAGAATTATTAAAAAAAAACCAAAAAAACCCAAAAAAACTGAGACAAAAGCAGAACAACCAGTCAGCAGAAAAGCACGAGGAGAAAAAAACCCAACTGACTTTTAAAATAAAGAGAAATAACTTAATCTGAAGCTAGAGGAAATAAATCAATAAAAGTAATTTTGTGTTATGTGTGAAGGCTTCACAGTCTTAGCTTTCAACTTTCTGTCAGTTTAACAGGTTTAATTCATTTATAGAATTTTAAATTGAACCTATTTTGTCCAGTCATCTTCTTTCTTGGGATAGTTTATTAAATCTGGTTTTGAAATGCATCATCGAAATAGGGATGGGCTTTGTAGCCCACTGGCACTGGCCACGTCATAAGGCATGAGACAACATACTTAGGGATACAAGGATATGTATAATGTGATTTTGGAGCTGGAGGTGTTGGGGCTATTAGCCAAGTTGCACGTGGGCTTTACAGGTGAGTGGTGTATGTGGATTAGTCAGGGCAATGGCAATGAGTTTGAGCTTTGTATACCCGTTTCGTAGGTGAATATTGTAGAAATGCAATCAAGTGGAAGTGAAGCTATGACAAGCTTTTTCTTTTCTCATAAGGCATCTGCCTCCCAGGATCACACGCGGCAATATGATCTTCATCCAGTATATCTACAGGTGACTCTGCCTCAGACTAAAGCCTTTCAAAAACATCTGAAGAAGAGAAAACAAAAAAAGGACACTTAATAACCTCACAAGCTGGTTAACTCAGTGCAGGTTACCCGACAAGTTTCAGTACTTGCTATCTCCCTTGCAGTTACACATAGGGTAGTGGCGCTTGACTCAAAGTCAACTCATATCCTGTTATGTCCTACTATAGTGTCTCCAGAGCTTTGCCACTTGCTGCTTTGCCATAGCAGCTATCATTTACCATATAGCACTGCAACAAAAAAAAAATCCCACATTCCTGCAATTCCACAGAAACTTTCTTGTTATGGCAATGGTCTCTCTGCCTTGACTTATTGTCTTAGCATGTTTTTATAGGCTAATGAGAGCTTTGACTTTCATTTAGTGGTAATGAATAGGTTCCTTTCATGTGACTTCTTGGCTACTTAACCTCAGCTTCTTCTGCAGGCTGAGCAGGCCTTGCTGAATGTGGCCATGGAAAAACAAACCCTCTATATGGGCAGCCTTAGCCCAGGGGGAGAGGACAAAGCCCTGCTCCACCTATGGAAGCTTTGCAAACTCAGTGGTGGCCCGAGGGTGCCCCAGGGAGGAAACATGGCAGATCCTGGATGGCCTGTCCTGCTAACTCACTGCCATAAATAAATGACGGATAGAAGACCCTGTAAGTGGAACATCTTCCTCGAAGCTCTCTGGATGTTACATATCTTCAAGACTCAAACTCCTTTTCTTATAGCCTACAAAAAATATTTTTTTTCAGAGCACAGTGTCCAATTCCAGGAATCTCATGAAAAAATCTGAAGCATCAGGGTTCTCCAGTCCAAATGGAGAGACCAGTTCACATGTGCCAGTAGATTCTGCAGGGGAAATTTCTGGGAAAAGACAGAAGCTGTTTATGTCTTTAAATGAAGCAGTATTAGAGATATTGAAAGCAACGTTAAGAAACCAAGGGATCTAGCTCTCTTTATAGATGCTTATCAGGAAAATAAATGAACCTAATAAGCATTGTCACTAGCTCTATCAACACTCAAACGCTATCAAGATCACTGAAGGCAAGCAAAAGCACAAAAGCCCCTTTGATCCCCTATAAAGCAACTGATTTGTGAAGCAGTGTTAAAACAACAACAAGCGGCCGCGGGAGAGTCGGGTACGTGCCTTCCTGTGCATGTGTGTGGGTGTATGTGTTCCACCTTCCGCAGTGTGCTCATCCTTCCTTCCGCCTCATCCCTTCTCCCGTGGCCACCAGGGGGGGCAGCGACGCTCCGCTCTCCGCAAAGCTGAGAGCGCTCCTGAATCTGCCGACAGGCAGCCGGCGAGACGGAAACTTTCCCTTTTTGAAGGCGGGGAAGCAAACGCCTCCGTGCTCCTGCAAAGGCCGGAAGCTGAAATCCGCGCCGTTTCTTTCTGCGTGCAATCGGAAAAGGAGAAATCAGTGCAAAGCTCTCTGGAAGGGTGCCTTTGTGGAACTCGTTCCTCGCCGGCACTCGACATTAACCTATTCTGCATCAGAGCCCTGCGCTTCACCTGGGGAGCTGTAGGTTTGTCCTGTGATCGTCCTTATGATTCCTGCTTTTCCTAAGTAAATAAAGAAATGCATTGTAGCCTACTGATGCCAGAAGACATCACCATTTTTCAAATACCACGGTGTGAGAGGAAATCTTAAATTAATCCTCTCCTAACAAAAATCGCTGGCATAAGGAGCAGAGGTTTGGAAAAGAGGGAGAAAAAGCCCAGAATCATATGAAAATCTACCTCATAAAGTGAGCAAACTCCTGCCCACATTATTTTGCAGTTTGTTTACTTGTGGCTTCATTAAAATTTCATGCCGATCCAATGACTAGGTTTTGTTAATGGCCCACAGAGGGACAATCATCGCTGAAGCCTGAACACTATGATCCATTTTCCCTAATTATTACTTTGTAACCGTTTCTAATTTGACAGCTCCTGCTGAACACGGGTTCATTTATTTTGTTTCATTGTTTCATATATGGAAACAACAGATAAGCATAACAGCAGAGCATTAATAATGAGACCCACTAATTTGAAACATACATTAATCACACATTAAGAGCACATAATGGCCTTCATTGGGGCTCCTGGAAAGATTCTTCATTGTAGAATCCCTTTAAATCACAGGGCTTTGCTGCACACTTAATAAGGAACAGGAAGAATATCTGATTCCTTGTGGCCTACCAGTCAAGAATGGGGAGAGGTAAAGAGTTTAATTTCCCTCCTTTGCTCTGTTTTATAACTGTCAAAGTGATGGAATCAAGATGGATGTATTTGCTTCTGATGAAGTCATTTCTAAATCTGTCAGTGAACTTTGCGGGGGTATATATGTTTCTTTCAGAAGGGAAAATTCTGGGGTGTTCAGGTGTTTCTAAAAATCTAATGTATCTCTCATTTTTTTGATAGTTTTAACATAAAATTATGTATTTCTACAGAAGCAATGTGAAAACGTACGAATACAAAGGTCAGCAAGTCCAGTCTCCTGCTAGCTCAGTTAACGGCATCAATATTTCTTTCATGAACTCATGGAGTTCTATCTTAAATGTATTATGGTTTTTAATTTTGATCCTTTTTATTCCTGTAACCTAATTTTAGAAGGTTATTCCAAAACTCCATTTTATTGAGCTCCCTGAAAATTTGTGTCACTGGGAAATGTCATTATCTCACTCTTTTACTTTCCACTACCTCCTTCCTTATTCGTTTTGTATATAGCTAGTCCCTATCTGCAGTGTAAAGGTATTTGGCATTTGTTTTGTCTTCATGCCCCTGTTTCTATACAGTGACCCTTTTTTTCGTGGTGTTTACCCTACTTTATGAAAATATGTTCAACTTCAAGATTAATTTTGCTAAGCTAAACAGGGCAGCCTGGTTTGGACTCATTTGGTAAAATAGACTTATGCCTTTCCTGCATTCCAGCTTGACTTTGTCTTTTTTGCATGTGACTGATTGGAATTATAAATTTTTCTCCAGATGGAATTACCTCAATGCTTTGTACAGTCACATTAACACATCTTCATATCTCCTGGAAAAGCTGTAACTGATAAATCTCACTCCTTTTCACCCCCCCAACCCCTCGCCTCTGCCCCTTGCAACACATTAGTAGATCGTAGCTCTCTTAACAATGCATTAGTTTGGCTGGACGTTTTAATCATTTTTAGCTCTCAGCTGATGATGAGTCAGCCTGGAGCAGTCATTTTGCTGTCTTTTAACTGATGCATGATTTGCATTTTTGCACATTCTGCTTTTGAATTTAAACTATTTCTATCTTTCCAAGCCTCATGATCATTCAGTTATTCCCATAAAATATTCCAATCTTCCTCAGACGCTGGCAATACTTCAAACTACATGTCATCAGGAAGTGTGATGATATAACTGCTTTGCATTAGCCAGTTCCTTACTCTCTGTGACTTAACTAGCTCCTGTCTTCTCCATTGTGGTCTGCTTTACATAGATTAGGTATATTGTGTCTGCTTACTCTAGACCTTTAATTACCTTGCTTCATACAGATATGAAATGGACCTCATTTACTGTGCTGCAGTTTATCCTGTTTCCCTTTTCCTTTCCGTTCTTTATTCTTTCCCTCACAGTTTGATCTAGAGCCCTGTGTAGCACACAGGTCAGACTAATGGGCTTGTGGTTGTATGAAACACTGAGAGCCCTTAAATATAGATACTAAATTTGTTATTCTCTGGTTGCACAGCAATATCCCTTCCCATTATTTTAATGCCTATTTAGTGAACAAAATCCTTCAGCCATCAAATCCAGAAATACCTTCACCTGGATTTGTTGTTCTGTCTGTATTTGAGGTCACTGTATTTTCCCTTTCTCTCTCAAAACATTGTACAGTCCCCTACTCAGTCCTGTCAGTGATCACTCTCAGCCTATATATCAACATCTGATGAGTAGGACCACTTGTGCCAACCTCTTCACAAATGGTTTTGCATAGTTGGGATGTTGAGTTATCATATCTTATTTTTCTTCTCTCAAGCTGTTGGCATACAGTCCTTAAAAATATTTGTTCTCTCCATTTTGTCAGCAGTGTACCTTCCAGGCATGTATACTAAATGTGTCCTCTTATGACCTGTGTTACCTAATGGCTCAGCTTTGACATTACAAGCTATCACTTGATGTTCATGGAACTGTAGGGCATCTCTCCAGCATTGATGGGCTCTTTTTGAGTTTGAATTGCCACTAATGTTCACTGCCTAAGAAAGGAAGGGGTCCCCATATGATCTCTACCAGCTCAGAGAAATCTGTGCAAAGACTACTCAGGTCAGGGAAAATTAAGCAACAGCCTGAAAATCAGAGCTTGTCTTATAAGGCACTATATAATGCATGGTTTGAAACAACAGCCTGCCTAGAAGTATTTTTAGCTTTTTGCGAAATTGCTGTGTTGTGCTCATATAGAGCAGTAATAGCTGCAATTATTTGCTGAAGGAAGGCAAAATTCCTTGCTCTCTCTTTTCTCCCTGGACACTCTTTGATGACAATTACCAAAATACCAGGTAGTTGTTTCTCAGAGTCACCCAGCTTTGCTCTCACTAGCTGCGCCCTGCTGCATTACTGACATTCATGCTTCTTTTCTTCTAACTGGCTCCATCCTTCCAGCTCTCCAGTTTTGTTCTAAGCACTGTCTAATCACCTTTTAACTGAATTTCCTCATTAAATTCCGTTAGCAAGCCTCTCCCAACCTTCTTGCCATGGAAAGATAAAAGGCAAGTGATCAATCTCTGTTTATCCTGGGATAGATACATCATGGTGCAACAGTTTGCGGGTAGTGAGGGGCACTGCATGAGCAGCCAGACTCTAGAGGAGGCAGGGTGGTTAGGTGAGAAGAGTCTGCTGTCTCATGATTTTCAGGCAAGAAATACCAAGTGCATCACCTCCTCTGTAACTTTTCTGCCAGGAGAGTCCTGGCAAAGCAGGTAAGAAGTTGTCCTTGTTTTACAAGAACTGTTACAGCCTTCATGCCTCAAGAGTGATACAAAGGAGGAGGAGTTCGTAATGGTCCACTGCTCTTCTTCCGGGTGCCACTGTACACGTGTAGTCCCATTGTGTGTGATGATCTGCTAGCATTAATTTCAGCCTTTACCCTGTTGGTCAGAGTGTGCAGCAGCTCCATCTCCATTTTGTTCTGCCAGGAGCTTCCTGCTTAGCTGTAATAAATGGTGGTTCCCTGACTGCCTTCATCTTTAAACATGACCTTTTTTTCAGGTAATACACATATCATTGATAATAAAGACAAGAAGCAAATTTTAGACCCAATTTTCTGTACTCTGTTTTGATTTCTATTCTGCTTTTTGCCTAATCACCTTCCTTGATTATTATTGTAAATACATTTTTACCACAGAGTAGGAATGTATTTGTGGATTTAAAAAGTGAAGCAAGCTAAGCCATAAATATTCTTATCTCTTTCTTGCCATTTTTTAGTTACAATTTCTCCTATAAATAAGAATTTCAATGTTTGAATTTGTTTTTTTTTGTCTATATATTTTTTTAACAACTCTTGTCCTTTTTATGTCCTTCTAAGTGGTGACTCACTCTGATTTCCTGATTTATGTTGTTCTAATTTACACTTCTTTTCCCACAAATTCACAGGAAAGAGCTTCCTAGTAATGCCATTTATTAACAGGCTGTGTTCTTAGAATGTACTTTCAGCTCATGTGAACACCTTTCACCCCTATTTTTTTATTAATACTTATTATTTTATTGGGCCAAACCTCTTGAACAGCATTCAGGTTGAATAGGCTGCTGAATTTGTAGGCCATCCATCCACTAAAGCAGGCACTTTGGGCTGCAAAAAATGTCTGTATGTTTGAGTAGCCCACTAATGAAAATGAGTGAGCTCCACATGCAAATGAACTCAGGCTCCAAGGCTGGCCTCCCTCCTTTCATTATTCTGTTTTATATCCCAGACAGCTAACTGTCATGCATTACAGTCTGTAAAAGCAAAGCTGGGTGCAGCCCAACAAATTCAGAAGCTGTCTGAAAATCTTTTCACAGCTTTCCATCTTCTGGTTACAAGCTCAATGTTAAAATTATCTCTGTTCCAAAAATGCTAGTGGTTCACATTTATCTCTTTTCAAATAGATAATCTGCATGTTTAGTTATTGTTTATTAAAAATCTCATCAGACACAATTTCCTGCAATAGTATAATGTTTTGCAATGCTTAGTTTACAGTAGTTACCTTATTTGATTGACTCGCATTACTTTCCTCATCAATTACTGCTTCTTACCTGCTCTTAAAAATAGGCATAGCTTTCAGTCTGTGTTGATTTCTATACAAGTCTTAACTTTTGATTAATAATCTGGAGCTTATTTAAATAATTATGGCCTCTTGAGTAGCGTCAGTTTGAAAAAAAAATCTCATGACAAGCACAATGGTAGGAGGAAAAGCAATATATTACAGGAGCAGCTTGACATCTCTATCATAAGAACTATAGCCTCTAGAAGTAAATGAGAAGAAAAAAACATCCAAACCATAGAAACCCATTAAAGAAAAAATCCTGGTGTGTATTTACTCATTCTAACACATCACAGTTTAATTTTTCAGTCTGGAAAGAGAAGATGGCAGAATTTTTAAAATTATTTCTGCAGTAAAGGTTTTCAGTGGTGTAAGAAAGCAATAACAGGCTGCAGTGCTTACGAGTTTGGATATGAAACAACTGCTTGCAAGCATCTCGCATTTGAACATTCCCCTAAAATGGAAGTTTTTTGAGACCTCAATGTGTTTGGCTAAATTTGCGCTAAGAAAATGTGACTTTCTAAGAGGATACTGCTTGTACTGGGCTGGCTGAGATAGAGTTAATTTTCTCCATAGCAGCCCTCATAATTCAGTGCTCTGTATTGGTAGCTAGAAAGGTATCTGTAACACACAAGTGTTTTGGCTATAGCAGTGCTTGCACAGCATGAGGGCTGTGTCTCCAACATTCCCCCCTTACCAGTAGGCTGGAGCTGGGCAAGATCCTGGGAGGAGACGCAGCCAGGACAGTTGACCCAAACTGACCAAAGGGATATGCCATGCTATATGACATCTGCTTATCAATAAAAGCTAAAGGAAAGGAGGAGGAAGGAAGTGGGGGACATTCAATAATGAATGTCAATAATGAATGTACATTTGTCTTCTGGAGCAACTGCTACATGTGCTGATGCTCTGCTTCCTGGAAAGTGGTTAGACATAGCCTGCTGATGGGAAGTAGTGAAAAAAACCTTTTGATTTCCTTTGCTTCTGTGCATAACCTTTGCTTTGCTTTATTAAACTGCCTCTATCTTGACCCATGAGGGTTTTTTGCATCTTATTTTCTCCCCTCCCTGTCCTGAGGAGGGGAGAGATAGAGCTGCTTAGTGCGCTCTTGCTGCTGGCCAAGGTCAACACACCACACTACTACAGGTATAAATCGTGAAAAAATGAAGTACTTCTGGATAGTAGCTCTTGTCTGCTAGGGAGTATTTTGGGTTTCTTCTCATAATATTTCCTCTGTGTTGTCAGGAACCCCATAAACTGCCTATGAAGCAGAGCTGTTTGGTTAGAGCTCTTATTTCGCCTTAGTTGAAAAGTTGTCTTCTGCTCTTTTTGCTTGGTTTGGTTTTTCAAAATTAAGTAAAGAGATTCCTGCAATCACATCTTCATTTGGCAGAAATCAAATGATCACTATTGACTTCAGAGGAGCTACTTTGCCTTACAAAACCAGAATGTATAATACTTTATTACATATTATGCACCTTTTTGTTAGCAAATTGCAATGAAGCTAGAAACATGGTGCTGGAAGAGATGGAAAACGACCCTTTAGTCTGTGTTTTGGACTGACCAACCATCTCTGTAGTTTTTCTGATCTATGTCTGTAATACCTCTTTCTCAAAATCCTTTAGATCAACAGAATTTACAATCTGTAGATTTCATGTCCTGTAGCTCACAAGATGTCCCTTCATAACTGGAAAGATTTCTGTTTGTTCTTTGCCTCTTATTAAATTAGTTTCTCTCTTTTCCTGTGTGCTCGGAGCGTGGAGAATGATTAAATGCTCTCTTTTTTAAAACCATCTTTTATTCACTGGCAGGCTGCTATCATACTATCTTCTCCCTACTTCTTTTCTTACCAACTCTCACTTGTGTTCACTGCCTGGACTAAACTATATATGTAGTTCTTTCAATATAATATACTTATTCACTTTCCTATTCAATAATGAATAGATGTTTGTAAATTGCTATGCATTATGTGCCTACTTTGGCTTCCCTAAAATTTGATCTTCTCTCTTATGAGTTCCAGTCCAGGTATGCCTTTGTACTCTTTGGTGTGCCTACATTAAAAAGAATGCCAACTGTTTTGTTTCTCTGTCCTGCATCAGATACTAATATATGTACTATGTTCAACTGCTCATCAAAATCTCAAAGACTCCAATCTCTCTTGCAGAGTAAAATCCATTAGAGTTGCCCCAGTTGTTCACATAAGAAACAAGCTGTTCATCAAAATAAAACCAAACCAAAACATTTTCTATAGATATATTTTCATTACTTTTTCATTACTCGGTCTTCTTACAGCATTTTACTGTGGAAACATTGGGTTGTTTTAGTTGAAAAAACATCATACAACTCAAAGAAAAAGCTACAAAGTTGTCCTTATTGCTATGTAGAGATCATACTTCCACAGTTGGATGTTACAACCTGCTCCTATTACCTTAAAATATCATTACTGCTCTTGTGGGTCTTAGTGCCTTTAAATTCATGGTCGTCTTCCAGTTACATGAGGTTTTTTTTCCTGGTGCTATCAGAAATGAAGCTGTATTTGGGCAAAAAGAAAAATAATTTCAAGCAATTTAAAAATTAAATGTTTGTTTCCTATCAGAAGAAAAAATCTAAGAGGACAAAAGCCCTATGAATGCATTGCATAATTTGATTTTGCTTTTTGAGAAATTAGGTAGTTGAAATATCATGTAAAAAATTAAAGTTATTTTTATGCCAGGAATATATAACATAGAAGTAAGAAGAATCTTCTGGGTTTTAGTCTTGATCCCTTAACACCTTAAGAAGCTTGATCGTATAATTATTAGACACATATAGAATCTAATTAATTTCTGCTTCTAATACACATATTGAATTCAATAATGATTCTGAATATATTTTCCTATTTTTCATAGCCAAATATATTTAAATATATTTGGAATTGAACTCTCATATTGTTTCAGTGATTCCAAATATGTGTTTTGCTTAACAAATATTTAACTGTTATGCTTTTGCCCATATTTTATAACTACTACATTAAAGTTTATTGACATAATCTAATCTAGTGTTTGAAAAGAGGTGTTATTACTATCTTTAGATAATTGTAATTATCTTTAAATAATCACTAAAAAAAGGAAAATTGCAGTTTTTCATCTTACAAAAGAAACTCCAAAATGTAGACATTTGAATTGTAAATGTGTAAATAAAGATCAACTCTGCCAAAAACTGGAGATCTTTGAGTATTTTGATTTGTACGATCCAGAATTGTACTCCATGTAAATCTGGCTAGCAAACTTTGAGTGCTTTCTGCTCTTTAGCTTGCACACAGAAAAGGAAAATGGACTCCAGTGAAGGGTTTACTGTAATATACAGCCACATACTCTTTCCCATAGAAATCTATCTTGTACAGTGATGTTCTGGTTGTTTCCTACGGAATGACTCAGACTGAGATAATGAATGAGATTCTTGCTGGTAAAGTGCCTACTCCATTCATCTGAGGAGCTAGAGAGTGTAGTGAATGACAGCTGGGAAGAGAGATGCAATCTCGTATCTAATGCTATTAAAAAAACCTCTAGTGACAACTGAATTGTCTCCTGATCTTTTCCATAAAGTCATATTTTTCACAATAATTTTGTTCTTCTTTCTGGATGCCTCATTTGGGATGCCTGGGACCTGTGTAGTGGAGGTGTTGGACACCTCCATGAACTACTAGAAGGAGAGATGGAAACCTTCTGCTGAAAGTCCTTCTCTGCCCTGACACTCAGTGTGACTTCAGGTGTACCAGACTTTCTGACTCCATTTTTATCACTGTAAATTCCTGCAAAGTTAGAAGTATGCTAAGACCCCATAATTCAGCTCTGCTGGCTATCTTCTTTGGAAGCATTTTTTTCAGGGTATCAGATTTGATATTCTTTAAATTTTCTTGCTTTCAAATGTATTTTTAAAGTATGTTTGTGCCTAAAGGTTTAATACGTTCTTCTCCCTTCACAGTTTAAATTTTCATCAGAAAATATTTTAGGCAAACAATAGAAAACTCTCAAAGATACATGTCTGATCCTGTGTATATATATGATTTCTCTCAGTATGACTTGCCTTGAGAAATGCCCACCAAGTGATCTGAAGATATTTTAATTAGATGGCTTCTGCATTTCTTTGAGTGAGAGACTGTACAGAAGAGCTCAGCTCCATTCAGTAAAATGTCAAAACATCATAATTGGATCTTTTTCAACAGTTCTGATATTAAATGTCTTCTGACGAAATACTAAAAATCCCCACATAATTTAAAATCAAAATTCTTTTGGTGTCTGGGAGTGAAGTGATCATTTCATTTTATTATTTTTTTTCTGAAACTCAGGAAACTTTAAAATCCCCTCAAATATTTTATCATGGAAGTTTTTTTAGTGGAGGAATAATTGTAGCTTGCTCTCACCAAAGAATGTGCAGAGGAAAAAGGATTTAAAGGTGCCAGAATTCCTTCCAAATGACTGAAAGAACCTTGCTGCTAAGTTCAGGTAGCTTATGCCTGTCTGTGTTTCGATGGTTTTTAATTTTTCATAAGCAATTGAACAAAATTATCTGCTATGCTATGGTTTCAGATTTCCTTTCCACCTAAGTGTTGCAGCTTCAGGTTTGCCCTGATGGAGCCTCCTGCCTCTTTCCTATGGCCATGTTCCTTGAAAGAGGAAAGCTAATACATTCTCTTGAAGGAAATGCACTATGTTAGCATGCTCCCCCCTGCTATTTCATTTTGGAAAAAAAAAAAAAGAAAAGGGGGGAGTGTGTTGGAGAAAGCAGAACATTACCATAAATAGCCCAACTTATCTACCTGTGTATCTATCAAAGAGGCATTGACATCAGGAAGGATTCACAAGATAGAAAGAGCTGTCAATCACAGGGATCACCACCAACATTTCGAGCACCAGGGAAATTGATTTAAAAAAATCCGTATTCCTAGGCTGTTTGTGCTTTCCAATCCTGAAGATCACTCAGTAAAGGCAACAGACTTTCTGTATGCAGCAGCTGATTCCTAGGGGCACACAGTCCCACCCCCCAATGTCAGTAACTATCTGAAAATGCCCATGTTGATTACATTATATTCACTGAGAATGACATGTACTTGGAAGGGAAAATATTATTTTTAAAATACTAAGTGACAGTTTCCTTCCTTTTTAAAAGAAGAAGAACCCCTTTGGTTGTAAAAAGATTTTCTTCATGAATATAAACATTGCTTCCATCTTTTGTGAGTACTGAAAAATTCAGAAACTTTAAAAGCTATATAGGTAATCTTTGTGTATTACTGTAACTTCTGCATAATTTTTCACATGGCATTGCATTCTGCCATGTTACATTTTCATAGTCCATGAAAATTTCCTTATCTTTTAATTGTGATTCAGAAAGTGCTGTCAAAGAAAGCTGAAAGGCTCGCAAAAAGAAATGAATGAATGTATAAAATTCAAGTCTGTTCCATGAGCTAGTGCAAATACATAGTCCCTTTCAGAACCACCATGCCTTTTCACTCATGTAAAAAGTTATCACACCAAAGCACTGATGAATGATAATTCAGATTCAGAATCGTGCAGACCCTGAGTTTTCTTTTCAGTTCCCTGAGGCTCGGATAACACTTGAATGGGTGGACTAGTATTTTCAAAGGTTTGTAAAATACTCAGATAAATACTAACCTTCAGATCCCAGCTGGGATTTAAACACAAAAAGAGTTGAGCAAGGCCATAACAGAAGGTGTTTTTTTCAAAATTATCATTTTATATCCAACAGAGAAGAAAACACAAACGAACTTAAAGCTGTGTATTTATCTGTAGCTCTTTCTTCATGAAAGAGAGCTCTGCTTACTGAAAGAATTGGAAGACTGCAGGACATATAGATCGTTAAAAGGTATTTGTGTTTTCTTTGACAATTCCAGAAGTCTCTATTTGCTGCATGTATCTCAGCCACACACCTTGCTAATTTAAATTATATACTCCATTTTCTTGCAAGCTAATAGCAGATTTAGACCTTGAATATTGCTGTCATTTCTTCGCCCTCCACTGCTTCCGCTGTTCTGTCTTTTCCCCATTCCTCTTATATCTTTTCCACCTACTCTTTTTCCACCTCCTTATCCCTCAATTTCATCATCACCAAATATTGCCAATGAGCAATTGTTCAAAACTTGAATGTTCATACAACTTCCTTAGTTTCTTATTGGTAGGCTATTTAGTTTGTTATTAGTATGAACAGGCTGTAGGATCCTCTTTAGAACAGGGAACATTAAGTGCACATTTATTTTAATTTCTTAAAATGTATAATTTCAAAAGTACTTATTTCATAATCTACAACTTTGCTGGGTTTTATATGTGAACAACAGAATTTCTTCAAAAAACAGATAGCAGCTTTTAATTATTTCTAATTGTTTCTTCTTCCTTTTCATCTCATTGTGTCACTGTATTTTTCTTGAAATTGTCCATAGACTTAATTTCTCTGAGCTCAGAAAAGTACAGAAATTCATACAGTTTAAGGAAAGCAGCTACAGTAGCAGTGATTTCCAGAATGACTAAGGCAGATTACAACACATGCAAGTGACTCTTTGGGGCAGAGAAAAAAGAAAAAGGAAATGTATTTGTTTAAAATTACAGTGGAGTAGTTCAACTGGTACTTATTTTGGCTAGAAGACTACATTAATCACTGTCAAAGAGACAAGTGAAACTTGTAGGAACTGAGCTTTTTTCTTTCCTTTGGGCAGACATATGAAGACAAATACCTTAAGCAAACTTTGAGTAACTGGAATGATTTTTCTCACATAAGATTTCCTTTGCGCACAAAATAAAACTTCAGAATTAAGAAGTTTGCCTCAGAGTTTTTAACAGACATAATCAGATACCTTGACAGGTTAAGAAAATTGAGGCTGTTCAGCCTGGAGAAGAGAAGGCTATGTGGAGACCTCATAGCAGCCTTCCAGTATCTGTAGAGGGACTATAAGAATGCTGGGGAGAGACTCTTCATCAGGGACTTTAGCAATAGGACAAATGGTAATAGGATCAAACTTAAACTGGGGAATTTAGGTTAGGTATAAGAAATTCTTTACTGTGAGGGTGGTGAGGCGCTAGAACAGGTTGCCCAAAGAAGCTGTGAATGCTCTGTCCCTAACAGTTTTTAAGGCCAGGTTGGACAGGGCCTTGGGTGACATGGTCTAGTAGAAGGTGTTCCTGCCCATGGCATGGGGGTTTGAACTGGATGATTTTAACTTTCTTTCCAACCCTAACTATTCCGTGAGTCTATGATTCTATGCAGTTTCTGGCAAAATGCACTATTTCATAACTGTGTTGACTTTTTACCAGCCATACTGAACTTCAGCCTTTTAATTGACTTGCTTTATGGGATGTATTAGTTATGCTAAGAAGGTGCTATTCCCACAATGATGAAATTAAGCTAGCATTTGTAAAGCAGAAGGAAATGGGACAATTTTTTTGCCACCGTCAGTTTTTGTAAATACAAGGAGAAGGGTTTGCATCTGGGTGGCTGCTGTCCTTCCGTTTAATTTGAGGACACAGACACCTACCATGTAATGTCATTCTTCCATCATCCTAATATAATATTAGGAGTCTCAAAAGGAGCCTTGAGAAACTTGGGAGTGTTTTTAATCCATCACATAAATATGTGTCACACCTCAACTCAAATGCTTCATACAGTCCTGCTCCCCCACCTCAATAAATGTATGTTAGGACTGGGAGATGTTTAGAAAAGCAGCAATGATGGTAAAAGGTATGGAATGACACTCATGAAGAGTTAATGAAAAACGTCTTTGCCAGTCAGAAGAAGAGATGAGAGAAAATGCTACGCACATTTAGAAAACCTGTATCACAAACAGTGAGATGAGGGGAAAAAACTGTTTACTGCCTCTCTTGGTATGAAAATGAGAATCACATTAAATTAGTAAGCTATGCATTAAAAACCAGCAGAAGGGTATGGCCTGTGGCCCAGCTCATAGATAAGCTTGAGAGTCTCTGCTGCATGATACAGTTGCCATCAAATGTGTGCAGAGTCAAAAAGAGAGCAGAGAAATTAATGAAAAAAGAAACCCCTTTGAGGTTATTCCACATAAATAACCACCTATGGCTCAGTCAAAATCTCTGAAGGCCTGAAGACTATTCTGAGGAAATGTTTCATGTTTTCATCATTTCTTTGTACTTACCTTGGCTTGCTTACCTTACTGTACTTACCAGCTGTGGCAAATAGTCTTGTGCAATATTTGCTAACCTCCTGTGGCTCCTTTACATTTTTATTATTTCACAGGTTTTCACTGCTCTGATTTTGCATGTTGCTCTTCTCTTGGTTGCCAGTCTTCTTCCTGACAGTTAAAAATCCTGTCTTCTTTTAGTTTCTTCTTCTAGTAGGAATTAACTTTCTGTCAGTGTTTGAAGTTCAGTTGGATGAGGTTATTTGGCTTACTAATTTATTTATGATTGAAAACACTGAAGACACTAAGCCAATACACTAGCACTCACCAAGCTGGTACTATGGGTGAGGGATATAGACTGAAAAAATATTGAAATATTACAATAATATTTTTCAAAATAATTTTATAACAGAAAATTACCTTCCTTGTTTTCAAAAGGTATTTGGAGGGAATAACTTCAGAGTTGCTTTTTTATAGTTCAGAAGTTTTTTAAATTAAAAAATCAAACATGAAAATTGCATTTTGGGTAAAATCATGTTTTTGTTGGAGCAAATCAGTGTTTTATTTTTTTTTTTCTCAGCAACAAAACTGCAGGATCATTTTTTTTCCCCCACAGTTCTCTATAAGTTCTTAATCAGAAGAGACAACTTAAGAATTGAATTTCCATTTACTGTCATACTAACAATCAATACAGAAAAGATATTTTTTTCCTTAAGTGGCATTTCCCTCTATCACAGATAACTGCCAATAAACTCTGTGGTTGTTTTTTTTTTTGCTGTGTATGCCATTCCTTCAGCAACAGGTATGTAATTCAGAGTGATTCCAATAATTCTATTAATATCAACATTACTTTCGATTTCATCAAAGTATTTAAAGCAATAACTAACCTGCTCTCCCAAGCATACAGTATTTTTCCAAAAGTTAGCCAGGAGATTATGATGACCAGGACTAGACACATCCATGTTTCAAACTAAAGACCTACGTTTGGCATCACATTATGTTTTCTCTACAATATATCATATGATGTCAATAACTGTAAATAATGTGATATTCAAGAACAAGGCAGTATTAGAGAACACAAGGTAAGCCACATAGATAGCCTTTAACTTGTAACCTTTATTTATCAGATAATTTTTCCCAAAACCAGGAACGAATTAGGTTGTCACTTTGTTGGGTTTGAAGGGTTTTTTGTTTTTGTTTATTATTTCAATTGAGTCAGAGAAGAAAAGCATAAATGTTTCTGAAAGACTTCTCAATTTTTTTGAGCTTTGTATCTTATTTTAAAATTCTAAAGACTTGTGAGCAGTAAAATAAAATTGTAATGCTTCACCCTCTTGATCCTTTCCTACAAAAATAGAACTGCTTGCAAAACCAATGGGAAGTATAAACAAGAACATATATTTACCTTAAGTTATGGGTACCTTGAAAGAAGAATTTACAGTAAAGGTTCATTAAAAGGATAAAATCTGTACAATAGACTGGAAATAGGCTGTAATTGCTGCTAGGGAAGATGACTTATGCATAGTCTCTGCTGAGACCTCTGCTTATTTCTGGCTCAGTTTCTGGTTTCAGTCACAGATGGGCAGACTCAATACAAATGTGTCAACTAGATGCTTAGACAAAATTTCAGCTTTGTTCTTAGGCAAACTTTGCACTAACTTTGTCAGCAGAAAGAAAAAACAAACTGCAGCTGTGCCTTTCCTTGCATTTGAAGAATGGGAAGACAAAGATTTACAAAGGTGCGATGGCTGGGCACCTACTGTGGTCCCTTGCTTCAAAACCCTTACTGATCTGGTTCATGAAAGTGTCCTTCAGCTTCCCAGTCTCCTTATGAATATGTGATTGAGTTTTATATTTTCTTAATTATGGTAGAAAAAGCATAGCAGGTCTTAATATGTATAGTATGAAAATTGTTGCATGTTACACCTTGTTTCATTAGATCTAAGTTTTGGGTCCTTCATTTTAGATAAACTGCAAACTGACTCTTTTATTGTACTTTCATTTTAGTCACACTAGTTTTAATAACGTAGTCAAACATATGTGCTGTTTAATTTTGGAAGTGGGCAGCTGCAGTATCTAGGGGTGTCAATTACTTAATATTCAAGAAATTATAAACAGTGATTAATTTGGTCTGGTATTTATAGAACCCAAACATTAAAGTACAAAGCGTTAGGATTAATGCAGTCTTTTTTTTTTTTTTTTGCCATCCAGTTGAAAAAATACAGAATGTATGGATATATTCACAAACTTTGAAAGGAGACTGCAAAACATCTATCCGACAGATCACGACTCACTTTCATACTGGGAGACAATGAATGAATTAATGAATGAATGAATGAATGAGTGAACGAATGAATGAATGAATGGAAATGAAAGAAAAATTCATCTTTCCATGTATACTTGCATATACATATTTGTGTGAGGGTGATGGTACATTCGCCCCCACCCATCCTTTGGGCTACTCTACTATCTAAGGAATACCCATCAGACCTTGGCTCTTGTGTAATGACTTGCACGGTGAAGAGTCTTTTGGCCATACCAGGAACACTTACACAGCTAGGAATGGAGCCACTGATTGTACGAGGAACTCGTGACACATAGCTAAGGTGGGAAGTAAGCCCAGGGATAACCAGTCACCCTCTGACAGCCTCAGATCATTCCTTCTCTTGACCATAACCTGGGTGGAAGAGTGTCAGTTTTACTGGAGTTTTGTTTCTAGTAATTACTGACTCAGGTTGCGGTCAGGATGGAAATTTACTAATGACTAAACCAGTCATCTTACAACACTATAAATAATGGTCTTAAGTGAGTCCCTTTGAGCTGTCCTGGACTGCAGTGAGCTGCAGTCAACATCTTCAAGTGGAACACCTCTTAGAGTTTACAAACTCTCAGGTTTGCAATAATCAGAGGGCCATCACTGAAATATGGGACCTGGCCTGAGGTCTCTCCACTTCTCAAGACTCAACCCTTGCCTACTGAGAAATGTGGAGATATTAGATGTGAATATTTCATTTACCTTGGGGAGAATTTTTGACAGATACCTTTAAGGGGCTTTTAGTAATCTGCTCTGATGGAAGGTGCCTCTGCCTATGTCAGGGGGGTTAGAACCAGATCAGCTTTAAGGTCCCTTCCAACTCTAACCATTCTATGATTCTATGATTCCATGATTCCATGATTTTATGATTCCATACATCTTTTTGTACGTGTGCTTGTGTATGTGTTTAAAGATTGCTATAGCAAGTGTATTAAATTCTATTGGCTCCCTTTATAATATCCAGCTTGACAGCACAAATTATTGCTAGATGAAAGCCGTGTAGAATTCCCTTTGTGGTGAATTTTAATTCCTTAAGGAATTGTAATTCCTTAGATATATAGATCTTTGACCAAGTCTGAGACTGAGACTAAGACTAGATCCAGCTGCACCCAGGCTCTGTCAGGAGTTTAGAAAGCAAGAGTGTGTATTTTGAACCTCGTGACTCAGTGGGAGTGTCGCCCTTGCTCTTTGTACCTTTAACCTAGCAATCATTTTTAGCTTGCTTTTACATTGATTTTCCTTTGTACGTTACAATCATGCAATAAGTAATAAAGTGAACCTTGCTATTGAATTCTGTTAAGTTTTGCCTTTAAAAATCATATTAAAACTGCTTTTGTTAATACCTTTGATGGTCATTCTTTGAGTGACCTTAAACCACTCTTTTCGTGACTCTGTGTGTGTGTGTGCATTCATATAAATATGTGTATATGTGTATAAAAGAACACCACTGTCATCATACTTCAGAGGTGATCTGAATGCTAATATATATAACTGAATCAGAAGAGAAGGAATCTTAGAAGAAAAGCCTACCTACCCATCAAGGCAATGAAATATTTGGGATTGCTAGCAAACTTCACTGCAGATTCCTACAGCCAGGAAAGGAGCGGAGAAGAGGGCTGCCTGAAGATGAGGATTGAGGGTCTACATGGCTGCTGCCCCATCATACAGATTTCACTGTCCCGGTCTATGCCTGTGCAGCCATAGCAGGCTTATGAAGCTTTGATGATGTATTATTTCTGGAGATTGCTATGAATGATTAGTGCAACTGCCATTGTAGGTGATCTTTCAACATGTAGACTTAATAACTTTGTTATTAGTAACAATAATTTGTAACAATAAGTAGCAAAATTGTGCTTTTTGCTGTATTTCATGATGTACTTTTTTGACTATAGTTTTATTACAGGATCTACAATTTGCTTCTTAACAGACTGTAAATTCTTCAAGAGCAGTAGCAGAACAAACAGATGCTCAGGTAAATGTTCAGCTACGGAAGAAAGAGTAGGAAATGAGTTCAATCAGACAGCAGCAGTAGAGGTCAACATCACAGTTCCCCTCAGCACCAGACACAAACCTCAGGCTAGAGCTAGTCATGGAGGAGGGATTTATTTTTGATCCTCTGCACCACAGGTTCACACTTGAAGGGAAAGTGGTATGTGCTCTCTGCTCAGCTGCAGAGCTTGGTGCCATCATTGTAGTCCTAAGCACCTCAGACTCCCTTGTCTCTTGCAGTATGCAGCAGGGCCCTATTATCAAAGGATACACACCCTTACAAACCCATCTCCCTCACAGTGCTCTGCAGTTCTCCTAACCTTTGCTGAATAAAAAAAATAATTCTGCTATGAAAATTAGTGTGGCTCCTTACCTGAAGTACCATATATAATTAAGTTAAATCATCATGGTATTTGGTTAATTATTATCAGCAAAATAATAACTGTAGCCATTCACGTACAACTCTGGAAGGTATTTGTGAGATATGTTTGCTTTCATTGATAGACAAGGGGAAATAAACTTCTTTAGAAGATCAGATACAATTTTAGATATATTTTTTTTAGTTTTCATTTGCTTTTTTTCTCCAGATTATCTTATCTTCCTGAGTCCCATGGTCATGTGAGTTATTGTTACAATGGGTCATGTCAGCAACATCTTTTATTTTAGCTTTTAAAAAAGTCTTGTTACCGTGGCAACTGCCATATCATCTCCTTGAAATAACATGCACAATATAGAATTTTATCTTTTTCACTGTAGAATGTTCAAGGGAAAATGTTCGGTTTAAGGACTTTTTTTTTTCCAAATTTTAATGACGTTTGAATGATATTTTTAATGATCTGTCTAACTGCTTTTTCCACTTAAAATACTTTTATAAAGAAAACAAATGAGTGCACCAATGCTTGCATCTGTCCCTACTGACCCTTTCAGGTAGTGACAGAACTGACAGTACACATTATTCTCCATACAGATAATATAAAAGTTATATCAATGATTTGTTTCAGTCCTTGCATTCTGCTTACTATTTCCCTCAAACAGCTCAGACAATAGAGTCATTAAGCTAAGGCAGACAGAAGGGTTTTCCCTCAGCTCACATTTATCTAAATTATTTTATTCAAAAATTCATAGATTTTAAGACCAGAAGCGACCATCGTGATTATCTAGTCTGGAGTCTTGCACAGCATAAATCACAGAATATCACACTGCAGTAGTTTAGTAAGCCACAAATATCCTGGTGAACCTTTAGGAACATATCCTTGCTAACCACCTTTGTGCAGAAAATGTAAGCAAACATCCAGACTTGGGTCAGCTCTTTTTGCTGCCCTGGCAAAGGCAAAATATGTATACCATATTTTGTATGCTTTGCTCTGTCCTGGACCTTCTGAGGCCTGGCCTTTGGAGAAATTTATTGAGTCATGACTGTGTGTTTCAGCTTCTGAGGGGCACATAAGCTTTCTGGCTTTTAAGTGTCCTGGGGATAGAAGGTAGCAATGCCTCAACAACACTACAACAACAAAACAGATTTTTCACTCAAAATTTTGCATTTTAAAAAATGCATTAAATAAAAATATGTCAAGTAAAGTATTTCATTCAATCATTTATGATAGTCCCATTCCTGTTCCTGGGGTGGCCAGAGGTGCAAGCCATCCCTCCCTGAGCACACACTGCTAGTTCTTTGCCCAATTCCGTTTACCTTCAAACATCATTGATTTCCTTTCAGTCATTAAGCTGCCAGTTTCACCTTTCGAAATCTCCACAGACTGCAGAGTCTTGTACAGATGGTACAAGCCATCTAGAAATTAACATACTAAGAAGGTGCTGGTAATTTAGTAAGATTTATCAAGTCATGAAAAAAACCCCTGTATTTCTCTAGTTATATATAATCCTTTTCTTTCTTAGTTGAGTCAGAAATGTGGCAACAATATTTGCTGAGCCTGCACAAAGTAGTGAACACATCAGTGCAAATGATTGTGGTTAGATTTTAAGGGAGAGATTACTGGTATAGCAAATATTAGAAAAATTATTTCAGTGAAAAATTCTGTCCTGATTTTTCTTTGAAAAGTTAAAATCCAAGAATTTTTCTATGAACTCTTTTGAAATGTTTTTTCTTATTTGTGAGACATTTTTTCTTTTCTCTCATTTTTTTTCTAAAGAATTTTGAAAGAAATAGGATTTTTATTTACAAATTTACATTGTATTATTTGCATGCATCACAAAAAAATTGGTCTTGAGTTTTTACTTTTGACAGGTAGCATAAGTTTGCTGAATTCAGTGAAGTTACACAGTTGGAAATCCAAGGTAAATGAGAAGAAATCCAGCTGTTTCTATGGACTTTGAGAACACTGGGGGGGTTTTGTAAATTAAAACGTCACTTCTATAGATTTCAATAGGTTTTTTTATTAGAGAAGAGAATTACAAGAAAAATGGCTCTTCATTGCTTCAAGCCTGTGTTTTCTAAACTTGACTGAAGCAATTCATGGTGATCTTAATGCTAGTAAGCAATACACATCTTTCAGAATTATTTTGCTGGGCTTCACGTATAGCTATGGTAATTTTATGAAAACTTACACTATACAAAAAAGCCAAACATGGCACTCTTAATTCCTGCTTGAACAAAGTGACTTTTCTGCTTGTTTCAAGCAACAAAGCAAGAGAGACAAAATGAGTTTTGCAGGAAGTGTGGGAAGAGACAAACAAATCACTAATAAAGGAAAACACTGTAACAAGCCAAGTCACATTATTTCTCCTCTCCAGACTGTGAATAAGGTATTGCATGTCTGACATTATAAACTCTCTCTGAGCTTCCCAGGAGGCAGGACTGGTTTTGTACTCATGAATGAAAAATACAGCCTGAGATTGTCCAAGTTTATAAAGTTTTCTTCTTAGGAATAAGTACTGTTAGACCACTAAAATGACCAGCTAATATTACACTAGTTTTAAACTCCATAAAAATTAACTTAGACTGCTATAATCCCAATAGATCATGCTTATGTAGGTTTTAATCCTCCAGTCATTCAAAAATGGAAATTTGAATTTTGATAAATATATATTAAAGAATACGATATATTGCATTTTTAGAAGTAAACATCCCATTTGTCTGCCATGAGCAGGGACAACTCGCACTAAACCATGTCACCCAAGGCTCTGTCCAGCCTGGCCTTGAACACCGCCAGGGATGAAGCATTCACAGCTTCCTTGGCCAACTCATTCCAGTGCCTCACCACCCTCACAGTAAAGAATTTCTTCCTTATATCCAATCTAAACTTCCCCTGTTTAAGTTTG
>WYDI02011232.1:0-17189 GCA_009867235.2 Psittacus erithacus
CTTTGTCGGTGACATGGACAGTGGGATTGAGTGTGCCCTCAGCAAGTTTGCCGATGACACCAAGCTGTGTGGTTCGGCTGATATGCTGGAGGGAAGGAATGCCATGCAGAGGGACCCTGACACGCCTGTGAGGTGGGCTGATGCCAACCTTATGAAGTTTAACCATGCCGAGTGCAAGGTCCTACATCTGGGGCGGAGCAATCCCAGGCACAGCTACAGGTTGGGCAGAGAAGAGATTCAGAGCAGTCCTGAGGAGAAGGACTTCGGGGTGTTGGCTGATGATAAAATGAACATGAGCCAGCTTCAGGGTGCGCTCGCAGCCCAGAAAGCCAACCGTATCCTGGGCTGCATCCAAAGGAGGGTGACCAGCAGGTCGAAGGAGGTGATCCTGCTCTCGTGAGACCTCACTTGGAGCACTACATGCAGTTCTGGTGTCCTTAACATAAGAAGGACATGGAACTGTTGGAACAAGCCCAGAGGAGGCCACAAGGATGATCAGGGACTGGAGCACCTCCAGTATGCAGACAGGCTGAGAAAGTGGGGGCTGTTCAGCCTGGAGAAGAGAAGGCTGTGTGGTGACCTCATAGCAGCTTTCCAGTATCTGAAGGGGGCCTGTAAGGATGCTGGGGAAGGACTCTTCATTAGGGACTATAGTGATAGGACAAGGGGCAAAGAGTTTAAACTTTAAGGGGAAGTTCAGATTAGATACAAGGAAGAAGTTCTTCACTGTAAGGGTGGTGAGGCACTGGAATGGATTGCTCAAGGAAGTTGTGAATGCTCCATCCCTGGCGGTGTTCAAGGCCAGGCTGGACAGAGCCTTGGGTGGCATGGTTTGCTGGGAGGTGTCCCTGCCCATGGCAGGGGGGTTGGAACTGGATGATCTTAAGGTCCTTTCCAACCCTAACTATTCTATGATTCTATGTTTCTATTCTATTCCCCTCTTAGGAAGGGACTTTAAGCATGCCGCCAGAGCTTCAGAGCAAACCAGATTGTTTCTCTATCAGCAGTACCAATCACTAATCGTAAGCACAAGTAATAATACCTGACAGATATTCTTACCTGTTTATTTTTAGATTCTGCTTTAATTATACTCTTCAGAATTATTTCAGTAGGTTCTTTAAGCTGCTTTCTGTAATGTGGAGAATCTAGCAAAGGTAAACATGCATTCCAGAAGTGTCTAGCTGCAAACATTACAAGTGAATAATTTCCAGCTTCACCTGCATACCTGCAGAAAGTGGAGTACACCTTAATGACGGAAAGCTATCACATTCTAGCCAAAACAGAGGATTTCAATTCAGCAAACACTGGGGTTTACCTGATCTAGGCACCACCATATATAATCTCAGGAATAAGGGGTTAACATATTTGCTTTATACAACAGATATTTTCCATTTTTGCATACAAACCACCTACAACCATTCAGCAGAAGTGGCAATAAACAAGTACCATATTGATGGGTTCACTGTATTTCTGTGTAATCTTAGCTCAAGACCCTTCATTTTAAAAGTAGTTGAAATCTACTCAAGATGTTCTTATGGGAATAATCTACTTTTTGTTGGTTTTGTATTATTTTAATTTCTCACCCCAAAACCTTTAAAAATAGTACAGAACAATTATTAAAATGCTATGCATTTTGCACAGTACAGTACTATTGTAACACAAGAATATTCCCCAAATGCCTCTAATTGCATTCAAATTATTTTGAGCATATTCCATGCAAATATTACTTTGAATTAATAAAATTTAGTAACTCTCCAGATTGTGATACAACACAGTACTCACTTGAGTGAGAAAAAGCTTCAGAATTTAGCTAAAAATTATGGATTGAGATAAAACAATCACCCATCAAAGAGTTCTGCTATAAAAAAACCCCAGAAAACCCACAACAGGTTTTGAATCTGGAACCTTTGCCATCTTCTCCTACAGTTTCATGATTTTTTGAGTCCATACGTTCACATATCTTAGGTTGTAACACTAGACTTACCAAGGCTTAAGTTTTGCTCACCGCTTTTTGTCTGTTTTGAAATCTGTTGAGCTATGTACTTATATATAAATACACTCAGTCCTTCCTCAAAACGTGCTTGTCATAACATGTAAATTTAAAAAAAGAATACGGATTTATCCACAACATGACATGACTGTAGAGTTCTGTCACACTGGCCACTCTAATTTCATTCATCACTCTCTTTTTAATGATTGTCGTGGTTTAGACGCAATCAGCAACTCAGCACCATGCAGCTACTCCCTTACACCCTCCTTTTTCCCTCCCCATGTGGGATGGGGAGGAGAATCAAAGGAATGTAAAACTCACTGGTTGAGATAACAACAGTTTAATAACTGAAGTACAATATACTAATACTACAACTACTAATGATAATGATAAGGGAAATAACAAGGAGAGAGAATACAAAACTAAAATGGGAAAGGAAAAAACCACTAGCCAGCAGTGATGCACAATACAATTACCCAGCTTCCACAGACTGATACTCAGCCTGACCAGAGCAGAAATCAGTGCAGTGCATGACAGACTGAAAAATTCTTGACCAGGGCAAGCACTACTGGGGAACACCTAAACCTTCGGTGTGTTAACAGTGTTATTCCCAAAATAAAGCAGAAACACAGCACTGCACCAGCTACTAGGAAGAGAATTAACTCAATCCCAGCTGAAACCAGGACAAGAATCAATGGAAGGAAGAAAGTACTACAATGTTAACAGCCTCACACTGGCTATCACATGTTCATTTTCTAAGAGTTCTAATTGCCTACTTTTGCTCATTAATTTATTTTTTATGAATAGCAAAGAATCAATAGTAAAGTCATGCATCATCCACATATCACCTCCTGCACATTCAGGATTTAAAGCAAATTTTCCACTTTGGTTTCACAGCATACAATTCACAATATTGACATGATGCTCTCCAACAGTGGAGACTGAAGACTGACTGGTTGAAGAGTAGCTTTCCTGAAAAGGATGTGGGGTCTAGGTGGACAGCAAACAGAAAACCAGCCAGCAGTGTGCTCTGGCAACAATAGCCAAGAGCATCCTGAGCTGTATTAACAGGAGCATACAACAAACCCTCTAAGTCAGCACTCTTTAGATCACATCTAGACTACTGCATCCAGTTCTAGGCTGCCCAACACATGCCAGACATGGACAAACTACAACGAGCTCAGTGGAGGGCCATGAAGATCATTCAGGGACTGCAGCACTTGCCTTGAGAAGAGAGATTGAGAGTTCAGGGCTAGTTCAGCATGGAGAAGAGTTGGCTTTGGAGGACCTAACAGGAGGTTTCTTAATAACCTAACAAAGTTATTGAGAAGCAGCAGCCAGATTCTTCAGAGTGGATGGCAGTACAAACAAGGATGGGCTTAAGTTGAAATAAGAAAGGTTAGGAGCATTTATGAGCAGAAACTTTTCCCCCATGAGTACAGTTAAGCAGTGGAACAGGTTGCCTCCAGAGGCTGTTCTGTCGCCATTCCTAGAGGGTTTCAAGACCAGATAAAGCCCTGGGCTGATCCTGCTTTAAGCAGGATTTTGGACTAGACCCCTTCTGAGATCCCTTCTGACCGTATTTTCTAATGACCTTGTGACATTACAAGATCAGCTATGTGGAAGTACTTGATAAATTTACTAAACTGTAAACATCTGTCAAATTCTTTGTTAAGCATTTCAACTGCTGATCCCCAAATCTGCCTGTTTTGTATTAGTCTTCTCTCACAATGCAACATACCTGGCACTCTGAACAAAGGCTTTTGATGCTGCTACATGCAAATGTTTTCTTCCAGACAAATTTTCCATTATACTCTTCCCTTGTATACAGGCAGCAGTGCTCAACATTTCTTGCCTCACCCTGTTATCAGGCCTGAATAAAGGCAAATAATTCAAGAAGTGTTAAGTCTTACAGCCTAAGAACATACCAGTTCCTATTAATAATGCTTTCAAGTTTTTACTAAATAGATGTCCCTAGCTTTGGAAGTTACAAATGCATCTACTGACTTTTCTTTTAAAATCAGAAGATATTTGAAAACCTGAGCATTTTGTGAAAAGGTATCAGAAATAAAATATCTTTTTCATCACTTTAATGATGATAACTGTGAAATAAGATTAAAAAAGTATCATCTGTATTTAGCAAGAGGAGAAAACACAGTTGCAGTTCTCTCCCCATTATGAACTATTGTACATCAAAGAAAATATTAATCCAAAGTCAAACTTCCTTGGCAAGCAATTAAAAACATAAATAGGAAAAACTGGACAATTTTTTATACTTTATTTTGCAATTGGTCTCACTTATGCCTGGTAAAGTATGTACAAGGCTCTGCAAAAATTGATTTGCAGAATATTCTGCAACATTTTAAAGAATGTAGATTTCAGCCCCAGAGTAAATTTTAAAATGACTAACTAAATAAATGTGATAACTTTGGTTAATACTGATTTTATGCAAAAAGAAGTAATACGATTTGCAAGACTTTTTTTTAATTGTTTGGTTACAGTGTGCAACCATATATAGAAATATATGGTATCTCTACCCTGTGGCAAGAACCATCATGTAGTCATGACTTGTGTCCACAAGAGGACACCAGTGTTCTACTGCACAAGTTGACAGCAACAAAAAAAGATTAAAAATAAGTATTTAACTCCTTTGTTCTGAAGTTGCGCTTTACCATGGGAAGACAAAGTCTATCTTCCATTTTTCTGGAAACAGCCTTGACAATCCATGACTACATTTCTTGTCAAAGAACCTAGCATTTTATTATTCACTAGTCTGCAGATTGCTAGATATTCAGCAAGTATTTTCTCAATTTCTGCAATGTTCTGAAACTACATATTTCCATTAACGGATCTTACTTGGTTTTACACCATTTTCCCATGTAGCAAACATGTTTTTGAGAATTATTTTTCAGAGAGAAAAATGAGCAATAAGTTACATTCAGCGTTCCACATGTTTATTTCAAACTTCCTACGTTCCAACAAATTGTTACTAAGTGGGGTTGATTCTAAGTGGGGTTGGTTCCTTCTGCTTTTCATAAAATTGCATTCTGGTTTTCCAGGATAATGTATTAAAAAACCCAGAAGGATTAAAGGACATCACCTCCACCAACAGATTCTTTTATATACAGACCTTTTTTTTCCTTTTTTTTTTTTTTTTTCTTTTTTGAGATCAGAATTTTAATTATTAGTTAAGTAAGATACTGGACTTTTGAAGAAATTCACCCAGATGCATAGGTGGTAATAAAGACCATAAAGACTACCTGACACCAGAGCCTAGAATATAGTAGCTCTCTCACTGTCATTCACAGCTTCATCTTGTTCATGAGCTGTGTAAACCTTTTGTGCATTAAAGCCAGCTCAGCAATGCCACAATCTGCATCAGCAGAAGCACGAGAGTCAGCTACTTTCTACTTGGAAATTATAAAAGTCTGAAAAGACCATGATTGCCAGAGACCATTTCAGAAAAGCAATGCTCCCCTGGAACACACTCAAATGCATGTGTATATGACCCGTTGATTCACTTGGATAACAAAATTCACTTATCTTGGTGAACTGGAACTGGAGCCACAATCTGGATCACACACTGCCTTTTACTCAGGCTACGCTGCAGAGCTAAAACATCATCTGCAGTACCTAAGTAACTGATAATGACAGAGACAGCAGAAGTAGGAAAATTTTGCTTTCACCTCTAACTGTATCGTTTCTTCGTAAAAAAGATTCTTTCGCTTTTAACTATGTGATCAGGTGCATTTACCCTTTCTTCAAAACTTAGTTCAAGTATACTACAGTATCATGCAAAATTCCATGACTTACGTTTCACATTTTTTAGCATGTCTATCATGGAAAAAGTTCTCATTCGATTGCAAGATCCTTTTGGAACAAGTCATCACTGTTTCATAGTCATGTGATACATAGGCAAAATATGTAAATCGTGCCAGTGTCTGCAGTTCCACCAAGGAATCTGACCAATTGCATTCCAAAGCCAATTTCACTAACTGGGGGAAAAAAAAAAATATCAAACAACAAACAAATAAAAAAGACAAAAGTGCTCTTTTCTATAGCACTTACATGATTACAGCTGTACCTTCCACACAACCCACCTGCACAGAGAACAAGTACAGGAGAAAACAATCTAGAAAAGCAAAGAGTTACAAGAACATTCAAAATACACAGCAGAGAAGCACTGTTCACCTTGTAGCAAGTATTATACTAGTGCATGTACATCCAGCTGTAAGTGTGCATGCCTTTTGACCAGCAATATCTGCCAGGGCTTATCACATGTCTTCAGTCTTCTGAAAATCAGTAGAAAAAGACTTCAAAAATTCAGAGTCCCTTTTAGTTAAGCCAAAGATAAGAACGAGAGATAGCACTGTTCTTACAACAGTAGTGTTTCATGCATAGTTTCATTATAGGATCATCTTTGCTCCTTTTGCTTTTGCAATAATAATAATGCAAAAATAAAATACCAATTACGAGTATTGTTAATAAATTGGTAAAAATGAGGCTACTACAGTACTGCTCTAAAAAACTAAGCCACTGAAGCTAAAGCTAACTCATAATATTTGGCATAAATCTGTAAACCAACTTACTACAATTAGATACCAACATATTTATATGTATCCATTTATAAGGACACAGATGCTACTCTGGAGAAAGGACTTTTGAGAATGTCACCAGATTCCTAGAAAAATGGGGAAATACATTTAGTCTTTTAAGAAAGTTCTCTACAGGAGGTAGAAATTAATTTTGCCTCCATCCAAAACTGCAACTGAAATAACATTTATACTATGCGATTTCTTAAAACTGGAGAGCTAATAAAATAAATACCTGAGGTAAGCTAGGAACAGTGAAATCCATGAGACCCAAGCCATTACATGAATACATTTCTAGACCAACAAGAATTCTTGTCATAGGATTTTGTGCTTCATCATTATTCTATGCAGAAATAAAAAGCAATACATTAACAGGTTTTGTTTTCACGTAAACATTGTTAAGGAAGTTAGTTAAGATGAGAAGGTAATAATAGCTATGTTTGGAATATTCAGGTTGCAAAAAGCAAGACCTCCTTTCCTCATTGTGTCCTTAAATGGGGGATTTTATGTATTTATTTATTTTTAATTAATATTGTGAACTCTGAATTACTACAGTTTTAACATTAGAAAAAGAGAGCAGCAACACAATGCAGGTAAATTCATGTACCACTGAGGGATTATGGTTTTATAGTATCATAAAATAAAAAGATAGGAATAAAATATTACTTCCGAACTTACTAGGTCCATATTCTAGATACAGACCATATTAAATGTTGATATAAAATTGAGATGATTTTTCTCATTTTTCATGTAGCCATTTTATTATTTTAAATACATGAATTCAAACCCAACTTTGTTATACAGTCATCATACAGCAAATGTTACCACAATTATTCTTGGCAGATAAAAACAGAAGGTAGAGTTAAGAAATGTAGACTCATTGCTATGACAAATGTAAAGAATTTGCTGTATTCCATAAAGATTTATGGGAACTACAGCCAAAATTTATTTTCACATTGTATTTAAATATACAGAAAATACACATTGATAATTTCATTCAAAATGAAATTAGTTTTTTCAAAGAAAAGTTTCAGCATTATGCAGGACTCCAGAGCAATAGTACCTCCTCCTCTGGCCAAAGTTTATGTCCAATCTGCTGCTGATTCAACTGTTTGGTTTTCACCCACGTAGCAATGATCTGTTGTTGTGTCGCAATAGGCACTGTTTCATTAGATGTGATTCCAGTCATCACATTTAGGGCAAATTCACAAATCTGAACACCAAGAATAAAAAAAAGAGACTGAAATGCAGGATAAATGTGGAAAGCTTTTCATATGGAATATGCCATCCATTAGCTGTGTTAACATTATTGCACATGTATCTCTAAGGCTAACATCTCTATAAATTCAAACCATATAGTAAATAGAACCTCCAGTCCTCAGCTTCAATTGGTAAGGAACTTCAGTGTGTATTTGGGGAGGACCTGTAGTGGCAGAACTGTAAAAGATGGTAGCTTATTTTTTGCAAAAAATTTCTACCATTTAATTTATATGACTTGTAATATATGACAGCAGACCAAAGATGACTATAAAAAATGAGGGCTTTGTACCTCTAAGGCAGCTTTGATATCAGGAAGTCCACTGGGATCTACAAAAGAAGATTGGATGACATTTGTTTTTTCATGTTTCTTTACTGAAGTTCTTCTGCTTTTGTCTGTTGCATCTTTTTTTGTTGTCTCAGCAAGTTTTGGATTTGGAATCCAACAAAGAATTAAGCCCCGAGCCAAAGCATTACATAACATCAATAAAATCACAGCACTTCTGTAAAAGAAAATAAAAATCGTAAGTGCATAATGCATCAGATCAAAATAAAAGGAAGTAATAAAGTTGATTACTTTCAAGCAGTAAACATCACTGGAAAGTGTAGGTTTTTTTTTAAAAAAGCAAAGTTATGGATGTTACAAATTTTCCATTGTAAAAGCAGTTAAAATGGCTAAAGGTACAAAATTCCACACCAACTTTCATAGTTTCCATCATACTATTTCAGCTCTATCATTTATTTCCTCACAGAAAACAAAACCCAACATATTTATGTCAGACAAACACATTTTAAAATAAATTTTTTTGTTAGTGGGCTGCTATGCATGAAAATAACAACTACTTCCTAAAAAAATCACCTAAGCCGAAGGCCTCACATAATTCCATTTCTCTATTACACTGTATTGCCCTTCAATCAACTGCTGTAACTGCTGTGCTAGAATTACTTTTGTTTTTGAGAAAACACAAACTGAATTATGACTAAGACATTACTGCTGATAAATGCTAACATAAATCTCAGCATTAATAAGCAGATACTACCAATCTTCACCTCTACATAAAATGCACTTTAGGTTTTGTTCTCCAACACTGTTAAAAAAGTCTTCTTTGCTGCTGGCCCTGACAGTCTGCCCAGTGCCGAGGTTGCTGTCAAAAATGTGCTACAATTTCTAGCATTTCATTCACAGTAGGACTTCAACTTGAGCATCTCCTCTGTCAATCATTCTCCTACTGCATTTACTACAGAACAGGATTTCTCTAAACCACAGTGGAATCTATGTTCCCATTTTTATGGTCCATTAATGTGCACATGTGCCCCCCTCCTTTTCACCCCCTCCTTTTCACCTTGCTCTCATTAGACATATTTACAATAATATAGAGTAAGGAAACATATTCACTGTGTAATTCAACTTCAGAGCACATGACAGCAAGCAAACGCATTTTGAGCTGTCCTGAAAACTCACAGGCTAAACAAATTTTGCTGATTCTTTCTGACTAGCTCAACAAAATGCTATTTTACATGAACATATTGCTTTTCCGCAGTGAAGAGAAATTAATATTGCTCAGTATAAAGTTGAATGAAAGACAGCAATAAGTGTCATTCACAGCACAAACTGATTTAGAGTGTTTGTAAACATATTTTTTCTCTTTTAGAAAACAAAGACCATGTTCATAACCAAACATGTAAATTTACCCATTGTGCCCAACAGTCTTGATGGCTCCAAGAAGAGTGTGCAGGTACTCAATGATTTCCCTCTGTCTTCCTGAAGAGATAAGATGTCTATTGTAGTTTAAGACATACACCACAGCATTGTGAACAATCCAAGCTTCATTCAGTTCTTCTCCTATTTCAGCTGCACGTTGGAAGTTTTCCATAGCATACTGAGATAAGCAGTCTATCCATAAACTATAAAGTTAGTTAAAGAAGCTGTTATTCCAAAACTTCAACACTGAGAATTATATCATAAGATTAAATATGCAGTAGTACACATTAATCAACAACAACAAAAATATAATTACTTTTCAGCTGCATTTATTAAGTCTTTCTACACTAAATTATATTTTACTCAGATCAGAAGATGACTCAGGAAAGGAACTGGAATCAACATAAATTGAATAGTATCTGGCACTCTAATGCTATCAGCTTAAAAAGAAGTGGCTATAGCTCACGCTTCATCCACACAGGCTTTTTAAAATGCATGTGTGAATCCACACAGAAGTGCTAGAAATCATTAAATATCCATGACAGGGCTCGATCTGAATACAGACACAAGGCATTCCACGCAAGAGCTAAGGTGTCTTTTTCATTTAGTAACTGCATGTGTTCTTGCACTCAAAGTAAACATCTCCAGATGTTCTGAAATGATAAATTAATTTTTAATAGAATAAGATCTTTTTCATAGACTGTGCAATAACTTTCTTTCCAATACCTTTTTTTTTTATTATTATTATTAAGATGTACTTAGAAAAAGCAATACTAAAAAATACAGTTTCGAATGACCATACAGAATTGCCATGGTTACGCCCCAAAACCAAAAGCACAAACTGGCACAAGGTATTACTATGTCAACAATGGTACAGGACACAGTAGACCAAAGTGCTTTTTTCCTACCAGTTTTTAATCTAATTGGGTAAGCCTCAAAACAGCTTAGTAGCAAATTTTGGAACAGAATCCTCATCATCTTTGTCCCTTGTTCTGGTAAGTTTATATATTTTTTGTCCATTTTACTAAACATCTGCAAGCAGACAGTGTGAGAAACTTTACTTAACCTTCAGACCTAATGAACAGACTTAGGAACACAACTCTGACATCCAACTCTTTCAGGATATGACCACTATCACAATAAGGCTAATATTAGCATGAATGTGAACAGAAGAGAGTTCAAATGCCATCTTCAGAATTCTCTCCCCTCTCCTCCTTGGAAAGAAATAATCATGTGAAAAAAAAAACCTGATACTTGCTATGCTCTGCTCTCCCTTATTCACTTCAGTTGATTTGATGGAACAGACTGCTTTTGCAATTCATTCTATGTATTCAGATACTCAGACACCATTATATTTATAGGAGCTATAAAGTAAGACAAAATAGGGTTTGATCTGGGGAAATACAGTTTTAAATACAGAATATAATGGTTTTAAATGTCAATATAACATAGATTTAACACTTTTTAAGGTTGGGATACTAGTTTCAAAGAAATGTTAAATGAAAAATAAAATGCACACTCCAGAATGAAAGCAATTGAGAGAAAATTATCTCAAACTATTTCTTTAGATTCTTATCCTTTTCCTGTTACCACAACTGTTTACAAATATGAATCATCTGGTGAGAAGGAATTTTACTAAGAAGAAATAACTTTTGCAATTATCATTTGAATGTGATAATAACAATCTGTTACAGTTCTTACGTCTTTTTATGTATTAAAGAAAAGCACCTGTATGTTTTCCATTGTGGATCACTTTCAGAAAGATATGAAACATATCCTGGATGACACTGACTTGCATCTTCCGGAGGTACAGCATGATCATTCAGTTCAATTCCCTGCAATCTTAATAAATGAACAGTTGCCTGGAAAGATACACAGAAACACATTTTCTACCCAGGTTATCATGGTGAAAACAGACTGTGACTTAGTATTAGTGTTGTTACCTCTTCAAAAATAAGAAAATACAAAATGCTTTTTCAGAGGGTATACAGGCATGCACAACTGCATGGAATACAATGTAAAATACTTCAGCATCTTCCAATTGTCTGTAGATAATTCTACTAAATAATTCAATTTTGAAAATTATATATATATTTTTAAACATGCTGGAACTTCAAGGATCCAGAAATGTTGTTTCAAACATTTATAGTAGAATCCCTTGTAAAAATGTATTATCACCACCTGCAGTGACTATAGCTATAGTTACTTTCACACAGTATTTCGGTAAAGTTGCTTCATGAAACAACTTCTTCCTTTAGTTCCTGTAGAGATAGACAGTAATTAAACTGAAAATTCCAGTGCTTTGAGATTCATACATAAAATTATATATAAAACATAGCTAAATAAAACAAATATGAATGATAGCTGAGCAATTTATTTACCTCTGCATTAATGAATCTTACTTCTGCTAATATTCTGAGCAAATCTCTTTCAAAAGAGAAGGAGTTAGTAGTTAGTAATGATCCTACTGGTAAGCTGTCACCTTGACCATCATCCATCACAGTTGTAGTAGCTTTCTTCTGTGCGAAACCTAGAAAGACAGAATTCGTTTATTATTACCAGGCAAATTAGAAAAAATCACCTCCATTTTAAAATGTAAAAATTTCTCCATATTCTTAAATCCACAGGACTTAACAAGTACAGATTTAAAATTGTTTCATTCACTTTTTCTTTCATCAGTACAATCTATTGCACTCAAAGCCTGTTCTTCTCAAGCAGTGCTATCAGTTATCTGTGACATTGCTGCATTTGTGCATCAACTTCAATATTTGCAGCAAACAACTTGCTTCAGTCATAAAATGCTTACTGAGATTACATTAAGATGAATACAATTCATGGCCTCTAGTTCAATTTTATTGCATCAATGAAAGGAGAGCGCTGAACATTATGTAGTGGCTAGAATCTCAGTTTTTTAAAATCATGGATGGGTTTGACTTTCTGGCAATGCACACATCGTAAGAGAGAAAAATGGCTTTTTTTTTTTTTTTTTTGTTTAATAATGAAGAGAAAGGAACAAAATTATATTGATACAAACACAAAGAAAGAGCATAAAAGCTTTCACAGTGGATTTTCTCTACATTGCTGGCCAATGGTGGGTGTTTGAGGAAAAGTAGGATACATAAAGCTATTTTTAACCCTGGTCTATCTTCACAGTTTTTCAGAATCTGCACGCAATTTCCTGAACCAGAGCTTCTGTTTGACCATCAAGTTCAATACTCTTTTATAAATCTAACTTACTACTCTTTCTCTAATTTTTTAACCATACTTCAATATTCCAAAATAACCTTTTAATTTCTGTTAAAAAGTAATGTTTTTGTTTTCTTAGAACCTCCAGTCTGATAATTTGAGTGGATTGCTCCTGGTGCATAAACCAACATATTCAACTTCTCCAGACAAGCCATGTTTTGTCTTTCATCTCTTTTCCAAGCTAAAGAGAAAAAGAAATACTTACCAGAAACGCAAAGCAACCACGTACCCACCATGGTCACGGGAAGATCATTAATAGGAACTGGTATGTTGCTTTTCTCTAACTCTAGAACATCTTGAGTTAGGTGCCTTTGTTCAGGCCTGACAACCCAGCAAGCCTCTGTAAAGGGTCTTCACAATAAAACTACTTTTCCCCCTATCCTCAATGTGATCTATGGAAAGAAAACCTTTCATATTTCTCATGCACTAATCCTAGAACCCCAGATCGGTTTGTGTTGGAAGGGATCTTAAAGCTCACCCAGCTTCAACCCACTGCCCTGCCAGGGGCAGGGACGCCTTTCACTAGAGCAGGTTGCTTCAAGCTCCATCCAGCCTGGCCTTGAACATGGCCAGAGATGGGGCAGCCACAGCTTCTCTGGGCACCCAGAGGAAGAAAAAAAAACACCTAGTGCTTTGAAAGTGCTCTTTCACTGAGAACACTTTTAACAGGTGTGTTTGACTTTCAGTAGACCCTCAAGAAACAAGGCACAGACAAGGTTGGGTACCTCAGAAGAAACACTAACAAGGGAACAAAGGGTAAAAATGTTACCACATGAGCCTCATACACAGTGACTGATAACCCATTTTCTTCAGCTTCCTCAGGTAATTAAGGATGACAGAGATGGGTATTATGAACCTAGATGACCATTAGGGAATGAACCTATTTTCTTAGATAGGTAAATTTCATACAAGTAGCTTTCTTTCACACCAGTGAAACACTTCTGAAGGCGGAGTACGGTTTCAACAGAAAATGTACTGACTGACTTCTAGATCCCTCGTTGGGAAGGAAAAAAATAATAATATTGGCTGACTTTTTCAAGTAACTCTAATAAATGAGGGAAAAGTTCCCCTTAAAACATTTGAAGTAATTTGTTCACTTACTTTTTTTAGGCTTTAATACCTTCCTAAACAAAGCATCATCATACCAGTGACAGAATCTGCACGCTGCACGGCAGACATCCCACACTTCTTGCTTACGCGCAACTTTTGCCAAATCTGCCCAAAGCCTAATTCTACCAAAGAAAAAGCATACATAAAATTACTTCATAAGCAGGATCAGCAAGAACATCATGTCAGTAATGATGGCCATCATCAACAGAATTTTAAGTCTAATAAAAATTAACAAATGGAAGACTTCTTATCAGCAGGACGTATAACACTCTTACTTCATCAATTTTAAAAAAAAAATCCCCTCAGCATATGAAGAGGGGGTCAAAATTCTGGCTTTGGATAGTAACTGTACTGAAATTACAAAATGTGTGTGACACCCCTATTACCTATTTTGCAAAATAAACTAAGTATTTCAAAACTGATGCTGAGAATTTCAGAAAACAAGTCTTGAAAACAAGTTTGGATTTAGTATTTTTTAGAAAACAATTTTAAATTTCCTCACAGCAATTTTTAGGGGGAGAAAAAAAAAAAAGAAAAAAAGCAAATATCTCCTTTTAAATCAAGAATGATAAAACAAAACCTGTGATTTTCCCACCGATCAATCTTTCTGATTCAGAATAGACTACTTCATTTCTTTACCAAAAAGGTTGTAGCATGTGATATGGTACAAGGACCTAAAAGCACACTGCAGCAAACTTTCAGCTGTTCATCAAATTATTCAGTCTTCCAGCCTCAATCCATTCATTTTATGCGTGTTCATTTCACACCAATAGATGATTTTGTGCACGTGAGAGAGATTAGAAGCAGCAGAAGAATATGGTTACACAGAGCATGTGAATGTAATGGAGTTTTTCAGACAAAATTAAACACGTGCTTAAATGCTTTGCCAGGTCTGACTCAAGTATTCAGCCTCTTACAAGGTGTCATCAAGTAACTTAGCTGCAGTAAGAAACTTTCCAGTTAGACACTTTTACACAAGATGAAAGAGACACTTCTTGACTATAGGCATTACCTCTCTCTGCCATTTCCATTTCTCAGGTGTTTTAAATGTTCATCAACTTTCTCCACACTTTTAATATGATGTTGTGCTTTAGCACAGAGGTAGCTTATTTGACTCCTGCTTTCATCTGAGGAAACTTTGCACAGACAAAAGAATTTGAGGTAAATTTTAAGAACAAGATATTAAAAAATACACATGAAGGGTATGCATTTTGATTTATAACTGGTTTCTGAAACACATAAAATCCAGCACATTTTTAAGCTCTTCAAGCTTTCCCCAAACCAACCAATTAACATGAAAAAAAACCCCATCAGCATGTATTCTGTTTTTTCAGAATGTTCAGATATAGTTGTCCATACAAAAACTGATTTATCCTTGTTCGGCCCTCAAAGATCTCAAGTACACCTCTTTTCTGACAGGACATGCATTGCTCTAATTAGCCTCAGTCAAGAGTAAATGGATGAAGTCAATACACAAAGTTCACACTCATGCTGAATTTTAAGTACACTTACCTAATCAAACACATTTTCAATCATTAAAGTTTGTTGTTCTGTTTTAATTTGAGAATACTGACTTCTGGTTTACTTCATCAACAAGATACTGGGCAAAAATATTAAACAAAGATATTACCAACACAGAATAATGATATAAGGGAGGAAGAAGCTGGCTCACAGAGGGAGAAAATCACTTCAGTGGTACAGATACGTCAAGAAGAGGTATTTTTTTTTGCATGTAATGACATAGAGAAGATGGTTTACATTAGAACACAAGTAACTTTGATGTGACTGGGAAATCCAATGAGTTTGGACATTCACTCGAATCTAAGACATGGTCCCTAGCACAGTGCAGACTGAGTAACTTTTAACTTCATCCTCAAAAAATTCACCAAATAAAAGCAGAAAATACATATAAAGTATTTTTGGCTTTAATATATATATCTGCAGGTACACTTGCATTCATATACAATGAAAAGAGAAAGGTGTAGTGTTTTACCATTCTTGCTAAAAATGTTTTTCAATGCTTTATCTAGCATATAAGGCTGTGATACTCATAGATCAACTGACAGACAATGTTCGGTACAACGTGCAATGACACTATTATAGTGTAAGATTTAAGGGCAAAGAATTGTGGATTAAAAATGTACATTTTTCTCTGGATCTGTGGGTATAACTCTCTCTAAATTAGGCCAGCACACATATCAGCAAAGAATGAAATGATGATTTACAGTTATTTATGCAACTTAAAAGAAAGAAAACCCAAAACACCTGCAGATCTGATGTCATGTCCTATGTATGTTTCAAAAATACAAGTTGCATATATATATATTCTTACTCCTTCAATAAACATGTTTCAGTTTGTTGTAACTTAAGTGCAACTTAAGTGGGTTTCAACTTAAACAGGGGAAGTTCAGGCTGGATATAAGGAGGATGTTCTTTACTGCAAGGGTGGTGAGGCACTGAACAGGTTGCCCAAAGAACTGGTAAATGTACCACCCCTGGCAGTGTTCAAGGCCAGGCTGGACAGAGCCTTGGGCAACATGGCCTAGTGCAAGGTGTCCCTGCCCATGGCAAGGGGTTGGAACTGGATGATCTTAAGGTCTCTTCCAACCTTAACCATTCTATGATTCTAAGTGTCATGGAAAGATCAAAAAACATTCTTCAGATGGCAGCCTCCAGAACACATGAATTCTTGTAAAACAAAATCTTACAAAACATTGTATCAAACAGGAATATTTTGATAATAGCTGGTTTGTAAGCTACAAGACTCCTTCTGCAGCATTGCCTCCTCCATCACTATCTCTACCCTAGGAGTACACAGGGTATCCTCAGAAGGTTAACTAAGTCACACACTTGCTATATTGCCAAGATAAGATAAAACAATTCAAGCAATCTGGAACATCTGTTCCTTGTCCACTGTTCTTCAACAAGCTGTATAGCCATGAACTGAAGCAGTCTGTGGCATAAGGAACATGCCTATTTATGACCCATGTTTCAGAAAGTAAGAAATTCATGCCTAGATCTGCATGCAAAACTCGATCTCTCAAAAGCCAAGATTTTAGACGAGAAAGACAATCACAATATAGAATAAATACTCAATATTGTATTTAATTAACACAGAATATTATGGGGTGAACTTTGGAAAGTAATACTTTAAAACCGACCTTAGGTAAGAACATTGTCATGGGTTCAGCAGTAGCAGTCATTTTTTTCTCCTCCTCAGTGGCTGGTGCAGCACTGTGTTTCTAACTTTCAGCCTGAGAACAGTACTGATAATACCAATGTTTGTAGCTAC
>WYDI02011233.1:755-38101 GCA_009867235.2 Psittacus erithacus
TGCCCCTCCCTCGGAGTTTAGGATGAAGACCCAGGGAGGAAAAGAGCAACTGGGAGGAAAAGAGCAACTGGGAGGAAAGGCGCTGCGCTGGAATGTCAATGCACCCACGCTATGGCAGTACGGTTGACAGCGCAGTGCAGCTAATGAAGCTTTTAATTGGGGGGCGGGGGGGAAGTCCAACGGAAATATCTTCCAGGATTAAAACAGAGAGGAGAGCTCCTCTTTATATTTACACGCACCTAGACCCTTCTCTGTAGTGAAGCAGTCCACAAGGACCACGGAACTGCAGTGCACACACACACACACACACACAAAACCCCAAACCAGCCACACAACCCCAAACCCACAGAGCAGCAAATGGATCTTTGAAAAAGTAAATACTGCATGTGACAAAAAACCTCAGTGATTTTGTTTTCTCATGCCCTTACTTCTAAACCAGCTGCACAGCCAAGCTCAGGCTGCTTGGCCCTTGTAACTATCTTGGCACCGAGTCAAAAGCTGATAAGCATTTGGGCGAGACAGCTCAACTGCTGTGCTGGAAGAAAAACAGCTGCCATGATTGCTGTTTGATTGAGAGCGCTTATACACACTCACAAAAAAACATATCGGGCTGCAAAGACGGGCCACAAATGCCTGAGGATTCAGCTTCAGAGGATCAACACACATTTCCTTTTTTTAAAAAAAAAAAAAAAAGTTTTTATATAGTTTCTCCTCCGTTCCCCCTCCCCTCTTTTAAAGAAAACGTACTGTGTGGACTTGATTTTCTTCTTCCCATCCCCCTCCATAACCTCAAGCAAACTCAAGGAATTGTGCCAAAAGTCCCGTTGCTAGTTACCAAGTGCATTTTTTTAAACGTCCCTTTGATACTTCTTTCCCTCGTGCTTGCCATGGAATATGCAAGTAAGATACTCTTTCCATTACTTACAAGAAGTAATTAAAAAAGAAAAAGAACCTCTAGCTTGACGTTTCTTTCTCTTTTTCTCTCTTCAGGGGCAAAAGGAGGGAAACGAGGGGGAGAAGGATGTTTTTTCTCTTTGCCGAGTCCAACATTTGGCTTTTTCCATTTGTGGCAGATCACTGTAACGCTATTGTAAAACAACTTCCTGCCCCTTTTGGCTCACGTTCCAGAAGCTGCTAGGCTAAGTTCATAGCACAAACTTTTTTCCCCCTTGCCGAAGAAGAGAGACAAAAAAAAAATTCCTTGCAAATTATTTCCCCCTCCCTTCTCTGGCTAATGGACTCACAAGGTGAATTTATTGCAGCTCTTTAAGAATGTTACACAAGAGACGTCGGTATCCCAGCTGGATAATTCATAAGCTGAAAAGGTGGGGTCATTATAAATATATGTCTGTCTGTGTCTGTGTGCATGTGCATTTTAATTTTGTAATTTTGAACTGTAAGTTGTAATACCATCAGGTGGATAATGAGCTAAGCTGCTTCATCTGTCGGACTAATTTGTATATCTATCATAGCACAGATCATTGGCTTAGTATATGCAGCCTCCTACTTTCCAATTGCTTTTGTACTCTAAGGTGACCTGCATCTCTCTTGCCTTCCTCCCCTCCTCTACATGCTTGGTCTAATGAAAATACTGAGAGGCTCTAAACCCTCCCTGCTAGAAAGGGAAGATGTTGCAGTCTCACTGCTAGAAGTCAAAGAGGAAAAAAATAAGGCCTTCACAACTTGCTCTCTCACGATCTCTCTCTCCCTCTCCCTCTCTCTCCCTCTGTTTCTCTCATAGCAACAGCATTTCTTGGTACGCCTGCTTTGGCATACATCAGCATTTCTACCCGTCCAAGTGTCCTTTTGCGTCACATCTCGCCATTTCATTCAACCAATGAAATCTCCTTCTTGCAATAAAAATATATATACTTTTTCTGTTATTGGTATATTCAAAAAATTTTTTTTAATGTTCTTTCCTAACGAAAAATGTTGTCAAGAATTTGATTTGCCCTACATGGGGAGTGAAGTGAAGGGGGGGGGGGGGAAGGAGACTGTACAGGATTCAACCTTGAAGAGTCTTCTTTGTGGAAAATATGTTACCATAAGAAAAAAGGATTACATGGATACTTAAGGAAAGTGATAGTTGTCCCTCTCATTTAATATTTATTTTGCTTATGCTATCACTGCTTTCCTGATGTATTTTTAAAGCACCTAGGCAGTTTCAACTAATTGGAAAAGTCAATACTGTGTGTTTATAAGACTTTGTAAAATACTTTTTGGGACAAAAAAAAAAAAAGTATACTAATTGATATCTTATTCCTCTAAATATTGATCAGGAGGTGATAGGAAAAAAAATGCAATGGAAAAAGAAAACTGGTATATGTGATTTTCTATCCCTTGCAACCCTCAGATCCCATCCAAAGAGGCTGCTCTCCAACCTTCAGCTTAAAAATACACTATCCTGCAAAATGGAGCAGAGGTCTTCAGGGTCATAGATTTTTTTCTAAGATGTATTTCCTTCTCTCACAAACTCACATGATTTTTTGAAGGCAGTATTTAAACAATTTGCTGTGGTTATGATAGTGACAACGACTTCATACTATTTACATTATAGCTTGTAATACAACCATTCCAAGAGCTGAATGTACTCTGCCTAACAGGCAAGATTGGCAAAAGCAAGCACTACCAAGAACAGCATATACTGTACTGGATGGAACATACTTTCTACCAAGTATATGAAAACCTGTCTCCCTGTTTTTAGGCCTGACTTTAATCACATTTGCTGCATTAAAATGCACAATATTAGCCAAGTCTAGAAAGTACAAGGCGGCACATGTGGGTTTCTCAGAACTGGCTGGCTGTGCCACATCTTGAACGACTGCTGCAGTGGCATATTTAAGGAACCTCTGTTACACATTTTTACCCAGCCTCAAATCTCAAGAAAATGCTCAACCACTGGCATTCTGAGGAGAATAAACATTTCTTTTGTAAGCCAAATATATGTTTTATGGTTTACCCATACCAACTATTTTTTTTTTTAATGGTGTGAAACCACAAAATGTTTTTAATATTTATTTTTAGGGAGTTATAGTAAAAGCACACTAGAGATTACCAGGACATAGCTGACAAGATATTTAAATTGTAACTTTCCCACAAATTTTTATTTCAGTAAAATGACACCCAGTAATTCCGACCTCTTCTAATAACTCTGGTATCTCTTGCATACAGACTGTTGGATGCAGAGGATGTGTGTGAATAAATTCTGGGTGGTTAAAAAGTAAAAGCAATTTTGCAGTTTCTGGATAACATACTTTGCAGCAGACAGCCATAATGCCCAGCTAAAACTCTCACCATTTTTGTTTAAAAATAATGGCATGACATTCCTGATAGTATGTATTTTAACAGAACATGCACAGATGAGAATGTTAACCCTACACTGGGGAAAAAAAAAAAAAAAAAAAAAAAATTATATGCAATACTGCGTTCAACAACTTTAATGATGATATAATATAAAAGATAGACCTGTTTTTTTTTAGGAAAGGGTCAGATTCAAGTATATGAATAGCTCAGTTTATAGTGTTTTACTTGCATTTAATCCATTTTCTGAATGACTTTCCCTTCTTTTTATCAGCCCCTATTTATAGCTTCTTATTCATTTTTGCACTTTCTATATAAAAATACAGACTTCCTTGCTCTTTACTCTCCGTACTTATCCTTTCCTTTCTCACTTTTTGTGTAGATGTGAAAGCAGCTTAGTCTCACCTCTGCTTTTGCCTGTTTCATAAGTGGGCTAATTCTGGTGCATTTAGAGGGTTAAAAGTGCATTGCCTTTACAGAATAATGGCTTAGATTCATGCAATGAAAGTTATCCTTCTTCGGAGAGATGTATAAATGCATTATATCTGTCACCATACTCGTAAAATAAGATTTAAAGTCATCTAACTTTAGGTTACCACAGTACTAAAAAATAAGGATTCAGGAAAGAGGAATTACATGAAACCCAACTTGTAAGCTTCATCTAATAGAAATGGAATTCCAAAAAGGGAAGTGGAGGAATTATTTTAAGATTCCTCATGCCTGAATAAGTCAAATCATGTAAATAGTAGTAAGCCAATATTTTAACACCACAGTTTATACTATTACATAATTTTACAACCTCTTTCTTTCCCCTTATCGCAAGTTCTATTGGAAACTCATTATAGATACTTCTACTATACACTAATTTATTTGCTTGTATTTTAACTCAAAGTGGTATCTCTTATTCTTTCATCTCCGTTTTGTGTGATACTGACATCAACACTGAGGTCAGCTCTAAAGAGATTGTGATTTTTTTCTGTCTAAATAATACGGCTAGTTTTCAGTAAGGGATGGTTTTGAATCTAACAACAGCCAGAAACGTTTAATAAAAAATGATTGGATACATAATTTAAAAAATAATCCAATGATTTATATTTCTTTTTTGGGCTTAAGCTATCCAGAAAAGCGCAAAATCACATTTTTGGATTTTTTTAAAATCATATCATGAAAATAATTTCAGTATATGCTATAAGAAAGATCACCAAGAATAGCTTTGCTTAGCATAGAGAGCTTTTCTTTTTAAAGCCACTCTCCAGGGATTAAAAATAGTAATAATTAAAAAAAATACATATAAAAGCAAAGCAGTCTCGTCCATCGTTCCCTGAAGGGACCAAAGGTGCTCTGTGGAATTATAGCTGGTGTATATTTCATAGGAAGGATGGTAATTACACATTGCACAGCTTACTCGGGAAAGTTCTATTCTGTTGAATAACATTAATTCTGATGGATCAGTGGCATATTAAATTGGGGGGGGGAACATTTAAGTACCAAGCAAAGACAATTTTGAAGTGATTTGAACTGCAAAGGCAAGCTGAGCAAGGATATATCTCCACATTCTTCCACTCAAAACATAATGAAGCATTTTTCAAAAACAATTCCTTCAGTACACTGTATTTTAACAGTAATGTTTTATAGCAAACTTGGCATTGAACTGGTATCAACATAAATGAAACTGGCAGTAGCATAATTGGGGGTTTTTTTATAATTTTTTTTTTTTTTTTAAGAAAGGAGGATTAAACAGTGCACTGCATTAGCAGGTTTTTTAAGTGTGGCACTGATACTGTTTTGTTTATCTTGCAGCTATTTTTCTTCAATTTTTTCACTACACAGAGCTGTACACTTCAAACTGATGGTATAAATATTTTGCTTATGTACCTCGCTTACTGATTAAAATTTGCATCAGTACCAGCAGCAAATCAAAGCCCAAGACATGATTTTATTTACTGGCTTTACTTATTTACCACAAATACACTGCAAAGTTCCTGGAGACTAACTGAACTGCAAATATGTATTCGTGAAGGAGATGCAAGCTGGAAACTGGGTGATACTCACGTCTGGTGTTACGGCCAGATAAAAATCAAGCTCTCCTCGGCTGTTAAAACACTACCGTTTCATTTTAGTGAAAACGTAACCAAACTTTACCATGCAGCCAGTTTCCCCCGGCACTGTTAAGTCATGCTCTGACAGACTGTAATTTATTCCTCAAGCTGAGAACAGACAATGCAGCTCCACACTCTGGAGCACTCTCTCTTGTTCTTCCCTGCTAGCCCACGACAAGCCGCTTCTCCCCTCCCCGCCTTCGCCGCCCGGCCCGGCCCGGCCAGGCCCTGCCCGCCACAGGTGCCACCGCCCCGGCCTCGGAATCGCCACGGCCCCGCTCCTACCAGCTGCAGGTGAGCGGCGGCCCTGTCAGCCTCAGTCCTCCCTCCTCGAGCCAGTTCTTGGCTGCGGCAGCCACCAGCTCGCCGAACAGTCAGGAAAGTGGCCATACAGTTTCATAACGACCAGAGGAGAGGAGAAGCTGCTGCCTTCCCCCTCAGCAGCACGTCCACCTCTGCCTTGGGGCGAGGGAGACGCTGGGTACTTCACGGGCAAGGCTCACTAAAGCTAAAACATCAAAGACATTTTTACCATCCCGTATTTCTATACCTTTAGCAGCGACTACCATTTCTAGTTCTCCAGCTGTAAATACTCTCTTCTGGCAGTACTTTTCTCCGGGCACTGAGTTAAAACAAGCCATTGGATTTTAAAACACAGCCCTCTCCTTATTTAAGTGTGCACGTCTACTTAAAATTGGATGCCTTGCAGAAATAGCTACTACAGGGGAAAAAAAAGGCGAGATGGTTAAAGACGAGGAAGAAGTAACAGAAAAAAAAAAAAAAAAAAAAAAAAGGCTAAAAAGCAAAATACTACACTGGGGAAAAAAAAAAAAAGCTCATTTTTAGAGAATGTTAAGCTGCAAAAATCAAGCAGATGTACACGATGAAACCTGTAATGAAAACTTAAAATTTCTTAGGTCTAAAAGGGGATTAAAATACCTTTATACTGTGAATTACTTAAAGGCTTTTAAACTAGCCAAGAGTTGTTCACTGGCCAAGTTCTCTGGTATTAAAAGCATCTATTTTTTTAACTACGGCAGAGCACTACAATCCTGAACAAAGTTAATTGCAACGGGGTCGGGAGGGGGAACACAACAGAAATTCCTTAGTGGTTTTTTTGGTAGTGAAATGTTAGTAAAGGCAAAAAAAAATTGGACAAATTCTAAGAAAATAAAAAGGGATTTCCATTACTGTAACTGTCACAGCACAGTTGCAATTACACACTGAGACACTTCACCCAAAATGGTTATAGATACAGAATTCACAGATACACGATCTGTTTATGAGATTAATATTAGTATCACATCTATTTCATGCTGCCAACTTCTGTTTTACAGTTCAAGTTAGCATTTATTTTTAGCCCATTGAAGCTAAAATATGTAGTATATAAGGCGCACCTTAAATTGGTCTATCTAGCTTGGCTATCTAAAATATCACTGGAATCTCACACTGTCACAGAGTATACTGACAAGTTTAAATCTCTCTTCCTGAAAAAAAAAAAACAACAAAAACAAACCCAAAAAAACAACTAACCAACCTAACATGAACAATATTGACTCAGTATTTTTATTATCCTAAAGTATAATGTCGAGAGAATAATGAACCGACTGAAAGTACACATGTATTTATCTAGACAGATAATACAGGCTTCTAAATTCTTTGTATCAGTTGCAGTTGTGAAAAAAAGAACACCATCTTCAGTTTAGTACTTCATAGAATCTGTGTTCCATGAGCTGTCTTCCTGGGACTCATTTGAGTTTTTTCTTTCTGTCTGTCATGTTATACTTACTAAAGTTGTCAGACTTGCATTATTAAATTTCTTACGTTTTGAAGGGATGCCTAAATTTACATATTCAGCTTTAACAGTATTCTGCTACTTTTCAGTTTTAGTAAACAAAATGTCACACACACGTGATTCCTTATTTCCTTTGTCCAAAAAGTATTCCTACAGAGAGATTCATTTAAGCATTCCATGTTCTATACACACACATTTCACATTTGACAGAAATGACAGAATACGCAGAAAGCACGCTAGCAAATTTGAAGGGACAACTGCCCCATTTCCAAATACAGGCTGCGAATCAGGCACTGCATTAGGTAGCATGCATCAGAAGTTTAAACTCACTCCACCACCAGCAGCTGCAGTGGTGGGGAGACAGCTCTGGGATTCCAGAGTAGATGCAGCAGCATCAGCAAGGCCGAAACTCAGAGCATCATGCTATGAAAGGAATCATTTCTGAAAAGAGAGACCTTTGAGTCTTTTTACCTTTACATTACACAGCATGTAAAATGCTTTTTAAAGAGAGAGTCATTTCAGTGTTGCCAGCGAATCAGAAGTTTACTGGAAAAAAAAAATTTGTTTTTATAATTTCCTGTTTGGCTTTTTAAAAGATGAATCGGCATCTATGCAGATAAAATGTATGCTGTAATTTAATAAAGGTTATTTTAATGCCATTTATTACAACCTGACAAAACCGATACAAACACTGTTATAAAGAAAACATTCAAAAGGAGCTTTTACTATGCTGTCTACACTTAATAAAGTACAATATGAACAGTAACACTGGCATCACAAAATAAAAAGGGGGGGGAGTTATGAAAAACTGCTTCAAGATTTATTCAGTGAAGTATGGTTTTCAGTTGTTTAAAAACACTTCCTTTTCAGAATACTAAAAATTCCCAGGGGATATCAGTGACTAAGCCATGGAAATTTCAAGTTTCAAATTTAACTGTTTTTTCGTCGGGCATAAATGTGTTTTACTGGAGATGTTAGATGGACGATCAAAACACTGAAATGTTAAAAAGTCAACACTTAAATTTGTATTTTCAGAAAATGTTATCAACAGAAATGTAATGCAATGAATTTTCATTGGTTCACCAAAAATTTCAAGAGAACTGCACAGTGTTTGTTCTAGTGCAAACAAGTAACTTAATCAGAAAATTGTGGAAGGGAAAAAAAGACAGATTTTTTTTTTGCCTCGTGGCAACAGGACAGTGAGACTTGGGCTGAAATAGAGAACTCTCCCTGACTCAATTAGAAATGCATCTGCTTTTTAAAAACTTTTGAAGCCAAATACCAAAATCAGAGTTGTCATCCAAGGCTCATATTACTTCCTCCATTTATTTGTAATAAAATTAAAACAATTCCCCCTTCCCCCAACAACCATTTTAACAAAATCACATGCTTCATCTCTTCTGCATGCATATGTGCTGTATGCAATATGCTAGGACCTATACACAAGATAGATATGTATATGCATGTATGCATTTATGGCCTCATGTTAGAACAGCCCACTAAGTATGAATACTATTAGAATAAGACTGTAAATTAATATTAATTTTATATAATACTGCTCAATAGAAATCACAATAATGCCTAAAAATCTTTAGGGCTACTAACAAAGGGTTACATTTGAATCCTAACAGGAAAGTCACAGAAGATGTGGTTCAGGACTGATTTTTTTTTCCCTAGCTATGCAAATAAACATGTCTTTTTAAAAATATTAATATATCTAAAATATAGCATAAACTCAGTGAAAGAAGTTGATCATAACAGCACTACATCAGCAGTAATTTATCCCTTCAACAGCATCGTAACAACTCATCTGTAACATTCAGAGAACACCTACAACTAACTGCTCTGTGACTATCTGAGTGTAAGAGCTCCTTCCCGTACTAGACCTGAAACAATTACGGGGACCCATATGAAGATCAGGGATTTCCTCTAATGAGGCACTTCACACACAGACCAAAACGTTGTTCCAGCATTCAGCTGGCAGTGCTACGAGTTTTCAGCACAGAGGAGAAAGCATCGTGGGGACTTGCAAAACAAAATTTTGCTTTAATACTGTACTTATACACATGCTCATATACCAAATGGGTATCCCATACATACTGGGAAAGATTTTTATAGGAATATCAGATTTACTGTATTATTGCTCAGCTTCTACTGGCCAGCCAATAGCCAAAACCTTAATCAGCCTAAGAAATTTATAGGAAATCTATTGGAAAAGGCCATTTTGTGCTGGAACTGCTACATTATTCTGGCTTTCGTCTTTGCCTTTCCCTCACAGAGAACGCCATTTTGAGGCTGTCATGCATTTTTCTTTCCAGAGTGGATAATGCCAGTGGAAAACATAAGAGAATGGGATCCTCTTACCATAGAAAAATACAGCAATGCAGTTTCATGGAGAAGTAGCATTTTTATTTTTACAGGTGCAGCTGAAGTCTGTCTTGGATTTTCTGCTCTTCCTAATCTAAAAACCATACACACAAGTGTATGATGTGCAGCTATCTGTACCCAAGTAGCATTTTGAAACTTTCGCATATTTCTTTTTAATCAAGTATTCAATGGAAAGGTGCAGAAGAAGAGATTCCACCAGAACACAAATACAGCAAATAAGCATTTACTTCAAATTAATTTTGCTGAGTTACAGTGAGCCTAAATATATATCTGTCAGACCAGTGTTCAGAAAAACATTTCTCTTCAAAAAGTAACAGACTCAATAATTTCCATAGTACAATTGAAGCCTGACCAAACCCATGTTCTAGAGGACCTTCTTTTATTTATTTTTTCTCTCCTTGCATAAACTGATATATTGCAAATCATTGTCCAAAGGATGAAGGAAATCAATAGAGTAATAGAAATGGCTTAATATTAAAAGTGGAACAGACAGGTGTACAATAGTTGCTTAACAGAGTAAGCTTTTAAATATGAATGGTTCTTACTTAATTTTCACTGCAGGGGTCTTATTTAGAAACAATTTTGATAAGCATATTCAGAAAAATAAAAGTTTGTATTTCTAATTTCAGTAATATCTTTTCCTAGAAAATGAGAAAAGTCTTCACCATTAAGCTTTACCAGGTACACTAGCTGGAGAAAAAACTGTTAGAAACAGTAATGCTGAGGAATCAAGTTCTACTCGCTGCCTATTCTATTAACCAAAATTTGCCAGGGATGAAGATCTTTTTTAAACAGTTAGGAAAATAACACCAACTCCTGAGAGGTTTTGGTCAAGAACATTCAAAGCAAAATATTTCCAAAAGGCTCCACTCAGTAAGAAGCTTTCGGAAAAAGCATTTTTACTATGACATCTTAGATTATCATATTGCATGTTGAAATAGTTATACACAATGAGAAAAATCAGTATTCCATTCAACCGGGCACTTTATATAGTTATTGTAAGGTTGCAATATCTTTTTGAGGAAAAATAAGTATTTTTAAATTTGATCTTTCCTTTTTTTACTCTAAGCAGCTACCCACATTTTAAAATTCGACAGCTCATTACCTCCAAACAAAGCACAACCTTATCAATGCTTTACGGGAATAAAAAAACCCCAAACAAATGCAACTGACATTGCCTTGACACTCTCTTTAGTGTTTAAATCCTGCACATAACAGAAAAGCAATACTAGCACTGAAAAACATGGTGAAAGGGGATGGACTTTGTATTATCGTTAGGAAACATACAAGTGAGTAATATATACATGCAACCTGACAATTGTATTTTTCTTGGATAATGGCTATGGTAGTTCTACCTCTTTTCCCCTTTGTTTTCCATTACAGGCTAAACCTAGTGGACTCTGGGAATTTAAAGTAAGAATAAAGGACACAGAATGTTTAGTTTCAGTACTGCTGTAGTCAGAATCACTTGCTGCTCATGTAACAACTCTGCAGCTCATGTTTGGCTCCTCTTTGAATGCAGCATTTCATTAAAAGGGGAAGATGATTCAGGTGCTTGGCCACTTCTTTTGTTTAAAGAGCTTATTTTGCTGTATTACAGAACACAATTTTAAATCTAAGAGTAGATTATGAGAAGTGTTTGTTTAAATAATACAACTTCAAGAAAACCAAAAGGAAAGACAAAACATTTTACTTGAAATGGCTGGAATGCAAAGAAAACAAATTAAAATGGGGGAAAAGAAAGAATCGAGATAAAATTTTGGTGCTTTGCACAGAAGAGAATTACAGTATTCTATATCGGGCAAATCCGTATTATAGCACATAATCTGAAAGAGGAAAAAGAAGATTTGGAAGTCTGCAACAGTTTGAAAAAGTTGCATGCTCTCTTCTCTAGAGAGAAGAGTCTGGTATGGAAGGCAAATCTGTGTAGCAAATACAGCAGTACCACCCCAGGCTTTCTGCTCAGCCCTGCCCTGTGCCTGGGAAAAGCTTTGGGAGATGGATGCTGTGGGCAAGGCAAGAGGCGCTGTAGACCTCCTGCCTGTGAACTCCCAGCCCTTGGGCAGGACTGAGCCACTTCCAGCATGGTTAAACCTCCTGCTCCACAAGGGTGGACTGAACGCTGAAGGTGCCCACAACTGTACATAAGACAGATCAAGAAGTATCTATAGGATGGCTTATTGCTTACTACTAAAAGGAGTCAAGAGAAACACAACTGCAAACTAGCATTTGCAGGATTGTACCCTAAACCATTAGGAACATTGGGTGAACCCACTCTGTACACGATTATGCCAATATGGTAGAGTATTCCAGGTATTTACAACAATATAAAACATGTGGGAGAGAAGGAAAAAAAAGATAAAAAAATTAAGTTAGCCTAGAAATACCCAAGTCTGAGCACTAAAATTTGGTCATGCACATTTTTACCTTGACTTTATTCATGTCAACAGCCACAGAAGCCTTGAAACTTACTATTGTAGCATTACTTAATTTTTTGTGATGGAAACATTATAAGCTCCCCTCAACACACACTCATCCCTTGTGCTCAGTTCTAACCCTGCTGCGTTTCACACAACTTGGCTGTCACCGGCAATTATGAGCTTTTTTTCTTTCCTAGAAGGAAGAAATATGAAAAAGCAGTTTTAACTGACTGTATGTGTTTACAGTTTAATTATTTTACGATCTATCATTGTATTTCACAGATTTTACTGTTGAGCAAAGAACGGCATATAGATAAAAAATAATAAACATCTTTCAGTGAAAGGTGATGGTTTTCTATATACAACCCTTCCAGATAATTTATCTCTGCTTCCATGTTTATATATGTTCCCTGGCCATGACAACTGAAAATGAGTGAAAATTCTGCCACCAGTTGCTTCTGAAGGAATTAAAAAGTAAAATCAGCATTTTTCGAATAAAATTAGTGATAAATATGACAAAGTCCTAGCTCGCTTTGGCTTAGTACCCCATGCTTACAATGGTCGACTTCAGAGAGCTCTGCATTACGTGTGTGTGTATTTACTTGGTGCAACACGAAGAAAATGTTATGAAAAAGGTGATGAATACAGTCTGCGGGGACACAGCATCACATTTCTTTTAGGGCTGAGAAATAACGCTGATTTTGAGACCTCAGAGGCCCAAGTTTAATGCTGTGACTGCCATGCAGTTTCTCTTTCTTTCAAGAGAAACAAAGTCTCTAATTTCCACTAGTCTATGCCGCTTTGTTTGGGAGAGTCCAGTGGGGAGAAAAAAAGAGAAGTTTAAGGCTGAAAACAGTGAAACTGCATTGGCACGGGGGAAGACTCAAGCAATATATTTAGCTCAAAGAGGGATTAAGTGCCATGGCCATTGATAATTAAAGAGCTAATATATCCTCTTTGAAATAGTTTGACTTTTTCCTCTTGTGGTGGCTGCTGCACACTGGAGGGTGAGGCAAACCTGATACTCTGCCATTCTCTGCCAGCACGTGCCTAAATTAGTTCTCCATTTTGTGGTGGCCCTCTGAGAGCAATTCCCATTGAGAAGGGAACAAAGGCCGCGACCCCGGGGTCAGAGTGTAATGTAGGAAGCATGACCTCCCCTTTGTTCAGAACAGCACTGTTTACTCTGCCTAAGTAAAGATCACCAATACATTAACTAAAGAGGATTAAAAAGGTCATATCCCTAGGGATGTTGCTCAGGCAAGTGGCAACTCTCTTCAGTCACTAAATCATTTGACTTCCCCCTTAACCCCCCCTTCAAAATAGAGACACCTTAAGTTGCCAAGGCTGAATGGGACAATTATTTCCAGAGCAAAAGTCTGTACAAACTTCATGTGGCCTTCCTTCCAAAACCAGGTTAATTTTTACATAGCTAGCCAGCTGGTTTAAGTTATTTTTAAAGTTACCAAAGTATTTTAAGTAAAAACTATCATTGCCTCAACGCAATTATTTTTCTCTTTTATATTTCCTTTCAAGAAGTTCTGAGTTGATTTATAAAATTATGTGGGTCTTAAAATGGTTGTTTAAAAGTGTAATCTTTTGTAGCTATTATCAATGAGAATCTTAAAACATCCTGTAGTATGTGGATAGGCAGAAAAATTGCCTGTAGCTGTTGACAGTTGCTAACTCCAGGGTGGTTCGCTTGTAATGAAGAAAACAAGGAAAATAAAGTGAAAATATGCTGCTTATAAGAATTCACATATGTCGATAGCTAGGCTTCATCAGGCTAAAGAAGCACTTCTTTTGGCTGTTAAGCTTTCTGTTATCAACTTTTTTATAGTATCTTAGAACATCACTATTAATCCAAAATATATTAACAGAAGCATCTCTTGAAACAGCAAAATGAACGCTGCATTGGTAACATATGGGAGGCAACATGGCCAATTAGATAGCATGCTGCATTGTCTCTTTTCCATTCTCCCCTCTAATCCACTGGCCTGCTGGATGATCCCAACCTTTGCTTTGTGCTTTGGTTCCCTCATCTGTGGCGATATCACTCACTGGGATTGCAGATGTTACCATCAGTTACTCCGCCAGAATGGGAGAAAAAGAGCATGTGGAAGGGAGTGGTCTAGAATCAGCTATTTCCCTTCTCTACCCTCAGGCAGAAGCACTTCTGATGAAGCTGAACATTGCTAAAGGTTCCAGAAGAAAATAATAGGAATAAGGTCAGGCAGGGGGTCCAAGCTGATCAAAGTCTTCAGCACTGGGAGCTCAGCACCACAGACAAACCTCACAGGGTCTAAATGCAGCTGAAATCAGTACTGGATCACCCATTATGCCAGCAACTTCAAAAGGAGGACAAGGAGTGCCAGACTCAAAAAACTAAGGTCCTCCAAACACTAACAGCAGCACAGTACTGCTGCTTGGATTGTATGGGGGAAGGGGTGTGAGCATGTCCTTCAGTTCACAGATACTTGTGCAAAATAGCTGGTTTTGAACCCACAGTAATACATGCAGCTTTCAAGTCTCTCATAACATGAATTAATGCATGAAGTGTGGCAAGCTGGGGTCTCATTATACCCAGCCTGCGTTCACACTGGTATGCTCTGCCCCTTCCCATCTCTTTTATTTAGCCCCGCATTCTCAAGCACAAGGCAGGATGAGGAAGGAAAGTTCTTTGTACTCCTCTCCAAGACATTCAAACAGCCACTTTCCCTGTTTGCAGGCTTCCTTACAGCAGGAACCTATGCATTTAAAATGTTTTTAAACGGATATGAACAGATAAAGGAAATCAAGAAACTAATTAATAACTAATAACATAATGTTTGCCTTATAATGTTATGTTTGTAAAAGGAACCACTTCCTTCTTCACCCACCACTGCTGTTCCTTGCTCCTATAGTTTCAGATCTTTTCTCACCCCAGCAGGAAGAGAGGGAAACTTACTGTCACCAGGAAAACCAAAAGGAGAAAGCCTTCTTAGCATACACATCCCACTGGGAAGCACAGGGTTTAGCCCAGATGGCTCACAACAGATTCCAACACGGACAAGTGTAAAGAAGAAACTTCCAAACCATGTGTTTGCACGATGGGCAGTATTCCCACTGCAGGTAGGTGAAAGACTGGCACTCAGTATAACTCCCTTCTATGTTTTCTCACCTGTACACTTCTATGCCCGGAACAATCAAATAATACTGTTTCCAGTGATTGCTGTTCCCTAAAATCTAATATAAAAGTCTTGAGCTTTCCTTTATATACCAGGGGTTGAAAAAATAGCAGTAGAGTCAGAAAGCCTTAACAGACAACAAGGTTAGAAAAGCTTGTGGCCAGAACAAAACAAGTACATAGTGAAAAAGAAAGATGTATAGCAGGTATTTAAACTACCTGGAAATACAGTACCATATTTCCACATTGTATGTTTAGCAGATCTTGCCATTAACTACAATGGGAACACTAGGCTTTTATGCCTGAAAGATTATGCAGGCATAGCATATCCACCAAAAAAAAAAAAAAAAAATCAAACGCAAAATAAAACAAAGGGTAACAAAATCTCTACCCACGGAAGAAGTAGGTGGACAAGGGCAATGTGAGTAGTGAGCAAAGCTTTGTAATAGGTTGAGGCAAAGAGGTATGTTTTTCAAAAAACAAAAGCACTGAACTGAAACAACTAGAACAAAGAATTTACTTAGAAATACTTAAAAATGGAGATTAGGAGCATAAGGACTGAACCAAAGACATAAGGACAATTTACTGACATACATTAGAAGCAGGAAGACTGCACAACAGTTGTCTGGCAAGTCTGAAATAGTACTGGGAAACAAAGGGAGTGAATAAAGAGGAGGCAAAACACTGTAGAAAAGATAACAGCTGATTATGACTTCGAGATATTTAGTCATGCAAAAAAGTAAACTCACCCCTTCTCACCCTGTATGGCCATATGAGCATTTCCCGTTAGCTGGGTTCTTGATCTGGCGTATTTAAAAAAACAAAAGGGCAAAACCAAAGCTGTACACCCACTACTTCTTCCAGTTCAAACTCAACATTATACCTCCTAGTCTTTCATTTTCCAGCTCTCTTTAACCTTCATACCAGCCAAGAGCACCCTCCCTCCAAGATGGTAAACCCCACATTCTAACAAGTTATAGAATAAGATGTCCCTTTCTTGAGCGGGAAAGCCAGAAAAAACATTACTTTGTAACACAAAATTCTTACATAGTCCATTTTTTGAGCAGGTGGAGCAATACTGACCCTACCTCGAATTCCTGGATACAGCTCTTTTCCTCCTGATGCCCAGAAATACAGACAGATCCAAAGGTATTTTTCAGCTTAAAAAGAAGTTATTTGCATTACTATAGGTGGAAAAACCTATGATGTTCAAGTGATCAAATTCTCTTGTCTGTTCCCTCCAGACAGCGAAGACCATTAATCAATTCCTTTACAAGTAAAGGGTGAAGGAGCAGCAGACACCAGAACAGAAAGTGCTGAAATAACTAGGTAAATTAAAAGGCAAGCCATTCTGAGGACAAGATACATGCATTGGAGTTTGAAGTAGCTCAAGGTTGGAGGCAGGGTTTCCAACAAAAATATGCATTCCTATCAGGAATGAAAGTGTAGCATTCCTTAAAAAATAGGCACAAATGATGATCCAGATTACATGACAATGAATTCTAGCATTTAGTAATCTGTCAGGAAGACTACTTTTAAAAGATTATAACTTTAATGCTTAAGCAAAGATTACATAATGGAGAGAAAAACAACATTGCTAACATAATGAAAAATATGTCTTTCCTAGGAGTGCATCCGCACAAGAAATTATTATGTATTTGGCCTTTCAAAAGGGCTTTGATAATGTGACTCATAAAGACCATAAAGAAAACAAACTAAGCATGACTGAAAGTTGGAGTCATCATTAAAAATGAGCTGAGAAGCTCAAAGTAAAATGTAGGAATAAAAAGACTTTTTAAGACGAATAAAGGCTAATAGTTGTTGCATGAAGAGGCCATGCTGGTATTAGCTTTTAACTTTAGTTAGCAGTCTGGAAAGATCATCTGTAAAACAGAATGGCAAAACTGACAACTGACGGGAGCATTTTTGGGTTACTGAAGGGTTTAGTAAAGTTGAGTGGATGTGAAACACGGAAAATATGATTTTCATAATTGCTAAGGAAATCATATTGCAACATTCTCGACAAAAAGAAAAGAATCAGGTGCCATCATACCAGGTCGACAAAAGCTTTTATGTACACGCAGTAGTGTCAAATAAGCCAAGTTTTACGATGCACAAAAAAAAAGCATGGAATACTGTATTGAAACCATTACCCCTCTAATATATGCCTGCCAGGGAAATAACTTCATGGAGAATGCCATCTACAGTTCTTTTTACCTACCTCATTAAAGCTACAGAAGTAACAGAAGTGCAATGGCAGATGACTAAAATGATTTGACTTACAAAAAGACTGCCATACATAAGGACATAAAGCAATTAAACTCTTCATGTTAGTGAGTACATGAGCAACAGGGCAAACAACTGATACACAGTTTGAAAGTCAGGAATTGTAGCCTTTCTCACCTACTTCCAGTCTTCCAGAACAGGAGATTATTCAGTTAAATTAAATAAGCAGTAAATTCAAACTATGGAAATAAATTATATTACAAAGTGCAGGCTGAGAATGTGAAAATCAGCACCACAATCAGTGGTTAAGAGACATCAGTGGGATTCTGAAAGAATACTGTTCTATTCATGGCCTTGAAAAATATAGTGTTAAATGGGATTGTTTGCTGGGAAGACCATAAGGACCTTTGCGCAAAGCCATGATAAAGCCATGGGCCAAAGGATCTAGCTGGCCCACTTTCTGACAAGAAGAGGGTGTTCCAAAAGGATCAAATGTTGGTTGTCTTCACTCCCTGTTCTCTTACCAATCACCCCATTGTAAGAGCTGTCAGGGTAGACTTAGCATTAATTAGACTGCGGATCTGATCCAATGCAGTAATTTCTACTTTTGTTTCCTATGGCCAAAAGCAATAGCAAAAAAGAAAATAGACAAGTTCACTGTTAAAGAGAGATTATTCATCCTTTGAGCTAGCTACTGTGTGCCTGGTAACAATGCCACCAATGCATTGCTCAAACTTCACAAAAATGCTTCAACACACGTATGTTTATTTTGCCACCTGCTCCTCCCCTCACCGCAAATAATAAGCAAGAACCTCAATTATAAGACATTGTTTTACTATACGTGTTTCCTTGTTTATTTGATTGTCTTTTTCCCCTTCCACACATCATTATTTGCAAAAATCATTTAATAATTACAAGACATTCCAAGATGTGTGTCAGATCCTGGGATACTGCCACTCGTATGCTGGTTTGCTACACTTAGCCTTCAGTCTTGTGGCTAACAATTCACCCAAGCTGTGAAAAAGCCTCACCACAACCCACACACGGCTGCTCTTCAAAGGAAAACAAGGATACATAATTAAGAGATGATGAGCTCAAATTCAAGACAAGCGATGTGGGAGCAGATTCTGTAACCACACCTGTGAGTGGTTATACTATTGAAGAAGTTTCTTCAGCTCCATCCAAAAGAGTCACACATTTTCAAAATACATTTGCTGCACAACATTTGCAGCAGCAGAGGCAAAAAAGGAGTGATAAAACCATGCCACTGCAGAAAAACAGCTTTTACATCAATTGCACAGAACACAAATTGTAAATAAGCATTATTAACAAGTAACCCTTGTAACAAGCATGGAGTATGCATTTAGAAAAATAATAAACTGGAAACACCATCAAAGTCCCATTGCACAGGAATTGTTACCTGAAAATAATCTCAAAGTCTCATTCCAAACTTTTGTGATCCTGTAATTGCCATCATAATATAAAGAACTATAGACAAAATTATCTGTATGTATATGTGCTAGCTCAGGGGCTCATGGTGCAGCATACTGCTGCGTGGGAATGAAAAATAAAATGGGTACAGATATATTCTAGAGTCAACCAGATCAGTCCCTAGTTGGATATCTAGAATAAACAACATATCAAAGCACCTTCCTAATTACTCTATAAAAGTTAAAACTAGTTTTTGTTGGGTTTTGTCATGACTAGTGAAAGAGTTGATAAATCCAGGGCAAAACAAGATGCAAATAAAGCTACCAAACTCAGGTGGAGACAACTGACATTCCTTCAGAAATATGCATTAAGAAATAAAATGATTGTATGCTTTCTTGATTTCTGATTTTAAAAAAATGTGTAAATAAATTCTGTTTTACCTGGAAGTAGCCTCACTTTGTCACGATGAAGGACCGCGTCTCCAAAAGTCAGTGACCGTTTGCAGGGCCAGACACTCTGAGCAGCAGCCACACCCTCCTCTTCCTCATTTTTTTCCACTGACTATGGAATAACTTTCTAAGCCAGGCCCTGGGGAAAAAAAAAAACAACAAAAAAAACACAAAAAAACAACCAAAAAACAAACCACAAACCAAGCACATTTTTAATGGACACCAGATACCGCATTGCCGATTTAATTAGGCAGATTAGAAACAAATCAATATATCTGCACACATATATTTGCATTTCCTGTTTCATTTCAAACAAATTTGGTAGGTCTGATTTGTCTCTCTGCTCCAATCACAGGAAACAGAATTAGTGTTGTATGCTGACAGCAGAATCAAGCCCTCTATCTCTTTTCAGAATTTAACATAACATGTTTTCTATTGGTAACGGAAATATTCACAAATCAGGGGCTTTTCAGAGTATCTCCAGGCAAGCCTATGTATTTTGTAATAGCAACAGAGAAGCTTAGAAAGACCTTCCAGAGGTTGACTCTTCAGCCTGTTCTATGGGTTTGAAACTATGTTCAATGGCTTTGAAACTCAGGTACATCTTTTAATTCTGGCCTTATTTAAAAAATAATAAAAAATATTTAAAAATAATATTTGAGTAAAACTTTCCCCTGCTATGTGTCACTTATAACCTCACCCAGATTATCATATTATTTGGATCACAGTATCTTTAGCATTGTTAACAATGATACTGCATAGTGAGTTTCACCCAACATGTCCTTACTCTTATTATATCTCATGCAATTTATTTTATCAGTAATTCGGCAGCGCACAGAACTACTTGGAAATTGATTGTTGCTATAAACAGTTTTGCATATTGTATCATCTGCTGGCTTTAATCCATTAGTTAATTGACACTGTAATTGCACTACATTTCGTATTCTATTTAACCAGAGAATATTTAATATGAATACAAAGTGATAAAAGCAAGTTTTTCCAGAATCTCAAAAAACACCCACTTATTTTCAAATAAGCAGCTCCAGCATTCAACCACAAAGAAAAAAATACAGTATTCAGGGTTCAGCAACTTAAGCTCAATTTTATTTTTTTTTTTTACGAACAACTGCGCAATTATTGTTCAGCTATCAGTAGGGCTGTGAAATTAGTATTAAAATAAGCTACTTGTTTATGTAAGTTTAAAACTAAATATGCAACCTGAATCCACAGCTTCATGCTATCATGTCTGCTGAAAGAGCAAACCAATATTAAAATAAAAATGTTAATGTTATATTGAAATGTGTGTTAGGGGACAATGCAACTTACAGGTAGCATATTACATAATGCAAGTCCAAAATTTGTAATCCCAGCACCTACGACATATTTATTAGTGTACAATTCCATACCCACAGAAGAACACTTTTATAAACAAATGATACACTTTTCTATGACTAAAGATTGTTCAGTTTCATGTAGTCCTATGTATAGTACATACAGTCCTAACAGGTTTCCAATATACAGTTTTGAAATCTCGAGGTCTGCATAATGCTGCATTTTGCACAATAGTAAAAACCAATTAACTTACAGAATAATATTAGTACTACAGTATTTGTAGACATGTTTATTCATGCAGAAATCTTTTTTTTCTGAACTGCAGAATATTAGGTGATACGTGTACCTCTCATCATACTGGAGTGCTCCCAAACACAGCAGCACCGACTTTTAAATCCAAATCTCCAGAGTAGGGAATAATGTTAGCACATTAGTATTTCACTGGTCTATAAAGATTCATCCCACAAAACCCTCCCATCCACCTATTCCAGGTCAGAAAAGCACACTTACTCAGGACTGCACTCGTATTTACGAAGGTGCTCTGCAAGAAAAGGAGCAAACAGAGATCCAAGGGTTAACAGAAGGAGAAAAACAAAACAAAACAACAAACTACACCACCAACATCCCCAGCCATACTAAGACCTTGCAAGAAAAGGAAAATGCTCGTCACATAAAAGCCCAACAAAAAGCAAACAGAGAATTTAGTGTCTCGGTATTGCCTGGATACCAGTTTGGGATTTAGGCAGCCTTGGATTACAAGGACTATTCCCTTGAAAATCTACCCCACAGTTCCTGTACTGTTTTCTACCAGTACCAAATCCAAACTGTGACTAAACACCTTGTTATGCTTCTCTGGCACTGTCTGAAGCAATCATATTGTATAATTTTATCTGACACCTGAAAGCAGAGGGGAAAAAAGCTGCTATTTTTTGTACCAAATGGTAATGAAATGACAAACAGCAAGTTCAGAGCAAAACCTTGCATGATCCCTATATATTCCTCCTTTAGCCCTTTTCTTTCTGTGGTAAGCAACAGGTGACAAAAATATAGCCCTCAATCTTCAACTTTAAAAATGAGAAAATACACTTAATCTGCAAGACACGGATAATATACCAAGGGAGGGGCGTGAGTGTGTGCGTGTGTGCTTAATTAGAATTGAATGAAGAGGTCTAACCCGGCCTCTACATTGGCTTCAGAAAGTAAATGCCTTTCTTAACATTAATTTGTAAATGTTTCATTAAAAGAAGATACAGACCTCCCAGTTACAAATAATAACCAGCAGCTTCAGGTAACAACGTAGTATTGACAGATCTTAAAACAGAAAACCCAAACTGCATTTTCAAGGAAACTGCCTGCCTCAGATACTCCACTACAATCTCTTTTTCCAATAACTTGCTAATTGATCTTAAATACATAGGTGAATTATGAGGCAATAACCTCCAATTTTCTTAGCTCTTACTTGAGACAGACATTATGTTCTGATTTATGAATATCTGAAATATTTAATTTGCTGTTCGTGGCACTTCAACAGTTAATCTAATTTCTGAAGAGCAAGAATCCCACATTAAAGATACCTTCTATTTCCCCCTTTAAGCTTCACTTCAAAAGCATTTTTTCCTATCTGTTATTATTTAGAAATAGTCTTCCTTTGTGCGTTGAACATACTACTGTAGTTCAGAAGACCGTGTATCAGTGACATGATTCCTTTGCCAGTCTCCATGCTACTTATTAAATAATTTTATTCCAATACGCACATACACAGCTCATCAAGTATAAAGAAACTGCTGCTTTCAGTTACATCTCACACACTTCCACTGCAAGCTTTGGAAAAGAAAAATTACAAGGCTACAAAAAATATCATCTTCTATCATTGTCTATTTCTTGAGTGTGATGTTGCTCACACTGCATTTGTAAAGCAGTAGCGCACTGTGCTGTAGCAGTACACCTGTGCCCCCGCTAGCAACCCATTCCAATAGGCTAAAAACCTTTGATTCTGTTAATACCCATTTCTCAATTCGCAAATAAAAGGAATCTTTCTTTAAAAGATACTGTTTCCTGAAATATTTAAATGCTAAAAAACACATTAGTTTTCTATTTGGAAGGTTTGGCAATTTCCTCCTTCCTCCCTTTACAAACATACAGCTTTGCAGCACCAGCGAAGAGTACCAGTTCAGCAGATGGTTAAAATTCTGCATCATTTTTAATAGCCTTAAGAGAAAGCACTGCCTTTTTTCGGGGGAGGGCGGGTGTGGAGGAGAGGAGAGGAGAGGAAAAAAAGCTGAGAACAGCAATTTGCAGCCCTTTTTTTTTCCTTGACAGCAGCTAGCCACGCCTCAGTCTGGCCCTTCCTCCAACCTCCGCTAACCTAAAAACCAGCGCCAACCTGGCAGCAGGCCATATATTCAAAAGTAAACATTATTCTCCTGCCATTTTTCGGTAGTGTTTATCATATCCCGATCTTCTTTATTCCCCCGCCCCCCCTTCATTCCCCCATCGCCGTAGATGAAATCCCTGCCTTTGCCCCGGTTTGTTTCGCTTTGCAACTCCATCAAGACATCAAAGTCACACTCTTATCTGATACGGCAAACTTGCAAAAACGCGTTACAGGAATTTTACCTTCACTCAGTGAAGCAGCGGACTATTTTGGACCGGGAAAAACCGAAGTCAGGCGTATCTTTAGGTACTGCTGTCCCACAGCACTGGGAGGGTACGCTCTTCTCCATCACTACAGGCACGGGCTCCTCCTGACACCATACACACACTTCCCTCAGAGCCTGTCGCTCCCGTCACAGACCTGCTTTCGGCTTCCACAGCTTTCCCAATTTCTTATTTTAATTGCTACGGGCGCGTTTAAGAAGATAAATCGGATCGACAAGCAGCCGTGAGGAGGCACGCACAGCACTGCACCTGACTCTTTGTTATCCCTCGCCATCCATCCCCATTCCCTATCCCTTCCGCTCCTCGCTTCCTCCTCCCACCTTGGTCTGCTCCTCATTTATAAAGGCTCTAAAAAAAATATATAAAACCAGACAAACCCAGGCTAATTAAACTAGTTGCCCGTTACTAGTTGTACACTGCACTACATGGACAGTTGACATACCGGCAGAAAAAGATGAAAAGAGGGGGTTATAAAAAACAGATAGAGAGGGGATGCTGCCGCTTGAATCCTCCGAGCCATCCCCTCCGGCTAAGAGCCGGTACTAAAGGAGGAGAGGAGAGGAGTGGCTGGGGGAGCCGCTCCTCGCCGCTCCGTCCCGCCACGGGCCGGGGAGCGGAGACTAAATATCGGCCATGTTGTGTCCGCGCTGCCTCCTCCTGCCCAGTCGGGTGAAGAAGGAGCTGGCGCCTTGCCAAACCGCCGGTCGGCAGGCCGGTGTCAGGCGAGGGCAAAGTTTATTGTTTGGCGGTGGCGTTTGTACCTCGTGAGGTGGTGGTGCCCTGCTATTTATTATTTTCCCTTGTTATGAGGTGCCCCCCCCATCTCGGCCTGTCAGCGACCGGGTCCGACGGCTGAGGAGCGCCCGCGCGGCAGCAGGTAGCACCGGCTTCGCCCCTCACCCCGCTGCCTTGTCTTCTTTCTCCTCCTCCCCCCGCCAGCTTCTCTTTAGGCACCGTGAAGTACAAATAACGCGGCGAGGTTTAGCCAAAACAGGCATGTGCGCGGAGCCGGGCAAACAAAAGCTTTTATTTATGTGTTTGAGCCCGCGCACGGCCGAGGAGGAGCCTTTGTGCGCGCGGGCTTCACGCACATCAGAAGGGAGGCGCCGCGCTGCGTTCCGCGGGCTGGACGCGGCCCGTCTGCGAGCGCCGGGGGACGGCCGCGGGGCTCATTAATAATTGCGTACGGCTCGCCATCTCCATATTTAACTCGCGAAGCGGCGGATGATTAATTAAGAAGAGGCGGGGGGGGGGGAGGCGGGAGAGAGAGAGGAGAAAAATAACCCCACAAGGCGCAGGAGCAGGGCCCTCCCGCCCGCGTTAACTCCTTGCCTCCCGGGCCGCGCTGTGAAGGGCTCGCAGACCGCCCTCCACGCCCGCCCCCCCCCTCTGCCGCGGCCGCGGCCTGGGAACTCTCGGGGAATATTAATTCCGCTATTTTTGTGTGGTTGGATGACCACGTGAGGCCCTGAATAGCCTTGAACTAAAGAGGAGAATTTGCCGCAGATCCACTTGTCATTAGGCTTTTCATCGAGAGGGAAAAAGGGGAGAAATACAATTAAAAAATGGTTTATGAATTTTAGTGTGGTTGTAAATGGGTGTATTTTAGCGCAGTGAGGTTAAAGGAATATTTACGAAGTTACTTCTACAAAGAAACGCTGCAATTAAAATCCAGTAAAATGTGTAATTTAAACTCATCCGAGTGCTCCGAACTACGGAAATACTTCATGGCAAAACGCTGTGATTAGCTTGCATGCAGGATCCCACATCCTCAGACATAAATGAGGATGAGTAATAAGGATGCTGTATACAGTAATCAAAATATTTAGTGATAATTTATCAGCGAGCTTAAACTTCAGATTATTCTGTTTCCCCAAGCACTTGGTTTTCAGATCTAAGTGTAACAGATGCCAGATTTTTATTAATATTTATTATTTTTTATTATTTTTATTCCTCAGAGGGTCAGGCTGTATTTCTGACCTTCCTGCTGCCACCCCTGTGCCTGCCCTTGCTTCTTATTCGCTGCCCCATGCTTGCCATCTTAACCCTTTGGTTTTTGCAATCTCTCCACTCTCTGATGTCCAGTTATTCCAGAATCTCACCTGTAACTGTTCAGTGATTTATCCTCATTTGACCTTTAATTTCCTTGGTTAATGTTTAGTCCTGTGCAACGGACAAGCACTTAATTTGGCTGGAGGGCATGCAAAATAGATGGACTGTGCGCCAAACAGAAGCCATCTTCTTTTGTTAAGCCAAGGACATGTTTATATGATTTACTAAGATCCTTTGCAGAGTATGAATTGTGGCTATTACTTGCCAGGTGGCTCCAATTATTCCATTGGAATAATCTCCCCAGGGAAGTGACAGATTTCCCAACTGTACACTTCTAAGCTTCGGCTGGACAGGGTGCTGGGACATCTAGTCTAGGTCATGCTTTGCCTAGAAGGGTTGGACCAGATGATCCTTGAGGTCTCTTCCAACCTGATAGTGTACGATTCTATGATTCAAGCAACCTCAGTTTATCCAGGCATGACTGGATGGAATAAAGTATTGGATAGAGCTAGTTACGCTTCATCTCCTTCGTATGGTCAGTTTGCAACTCAGGACCAAGTTTGTCCTGAGAAGCTGTAATCCCATTGGTATTACTCAGCATATAAATTAACATTCTGAGCAAGGATGAAAGGGGGAGGCTACAAAGTGTAACAAATGCATCTATAGGGCCCAGTTTAGGACCCTAATCCACAGATGCTTGGTATTGGAAGGAAATTTTCCCCTTCTACATATTCATAAATGCGTGCCTAGCAGTGACCCTCTACTGCCTCTAACACATTTGGTGACTGCTCCAATAACAAGAGAGAGGTGAGACACCAGTGATCTGATCAAGGATGGCAAATTTTTGTGTTTTCTTCCTGCTACCAACATTTTATAAAAGTTTTCACTGGGTATAATCTGTTTATCCTTGTAATACCTGAAGCTATACCTGGGCAGCTTACCAAAATCTGTAACTGCCACCACCAAGAACATTTTCTTCTCATTTATGGATCAGAATAAAGTATACTCTGCTGTGCAATATGAAGAGCAACTTGCTATACCCAAATATTTTGCGTTTGAGTTAGCATCCAAAAGTAAACAATGAAACAGAATGCATGCTAAGCAAATCCTAGCCTTTAGATTTAGACTTAGGAAGGCAGGGCCAAACTGTTGAGATAGGTTTTAGAGGCTGCAGAATTCATTGGAGGACATAAGTTTTTAGCTATAAAAATGCTAACAAATACTTGGTCCGAAATTAATAAAAAGCTTGCAGTTCTTTCTTAGAAAGTTTGCTAAATGTAGTCACAAGAGCAAATACCAAATATTTTGTTGCAGCAAGTGAAACGTTGCATATACCAAAATGTTCTCTGCTGTCAGTGTCCATGTATATTTACTAGTTTTCTCCTGTTTAAAGTAGCATGATATTGTTGCAGCTAATATTAACTAAATAGTTAGACATGCATGGATAAAACATCAGTAAGACTTTAATTTCTCCTTTCTAAAGTAATTTTCAGAACATGTAAAAATGTGCTTTTAAAAGAATTAAAGGTATACTGACGGTGTTAAAACTGGAAAAGTCAGTAACAATTTGAGTACATTTTTTCTCATTTCGTACATACATGTTCAATTACAGACTTCCCAGTATTATGAAGCTTATACTGGAACTGGCTAGTGATGCTGGCTTAAAATGATCTCTCTATGCTTTGTAGTTGAAAGGAGTATAGGGAAGCTGCACAGTCATCTCTTATTAAATTCTAATGGAAAAAATACTCCCTTAAAAAATCATTACATTATTAAGTGATCCAAAAATATGATAGGTGGGGCTAGCACAACTGCCAACTGTTATGATTGCCACATACCTCCTGTTACAAGACTGCATTTTCAGTTGCTTAAAGACTTTGCTAAACTTAAACTGTTTGGCTGAAAATTTCCCTCACCAGGTGTGTGCCTCAGGGATAACTTATTTGAAAATCTGCAGCCAAACAGCTTAGACCTTTCCAAGAACAAGCCTACCCAAGCATTGATCGTTGGGTCCATGCTGGCAAATTACAGAAACCTTTTCTTAGAGAAGCTCCTGCACCCTCGTGTTTGGAGCAGAGATTATGATGGGGGGTAGCCTGTTAAGGAAGTAAATTTTGCTGCCTCACTCCAGCCAGGCTTTAAGTGTTTGAAAGCTTTGTGTGTATCTGCTAGGGCCTTGCTGAAGTTCAATAGGAAAAATTCCCAAAGATCCCACCACTTTCACTAAACATGCTGTTTCCTCACAGCTGTCCAGGTTGATGAGCTCGTACATAAGCCTACCACATATTCTACATTGGAACTGTGTAATTCAAGCCTGTAATGGCTGAACTAGGCTCAATCAGAAGAACCAATCCAGGCACCACAAAACAAGCGGTTTTGGCTTTTCTTACTTCTGCTTGCATCCAGAGAGACTAGTGGAAGTTGTTTGATTTTAGTATGGAAGAACTAATGATATCACACCAGAACAGAATAAAAAGAAGAGTAAAGGAGGCAGGTTGGGTGCAGAAGGTAGGAGCAGGCTCTCAGTCTGAGCAGGGAAGCTCAAACTGTTTTCCAAAAGAAATTTGACTTCTTGACTGGGGAAGCAAATTGGAGCAGGCAGAATAAAAGGCAATGCTTAGAAGCCAGGACGCTGTCAACAGAAAAGAGGGAATCACCAACAACTCGGTGTTGTTTCTCTATAGAGGTGCTTTAAACAGAGAATTATCTGTTTATTGCCATCAGTTGGCTCAAGTAGCTGAGCACTATGGGGCAGCTCAGAATATTCCAATCCTTCTAATGACTCATTTGGATGTTACTAGACTGCTGCAAGATAGTATCTTTGTAGACACAATGTGCTTTTAACCCCACCCCCATCCTGCAAAAAATGACATACGCAAGCATGTGCATTCACACACACATAGATTTGCATATGTGTTTTAAAACAAGGGTTAATCTTGTTCACATAGGATTAAGGAGTATAGAATCAAGAAAAAAAAAAAAAAGGAATTAAATCTGCTGCACAACAGTATTTCTACTATACAGCCCTTGCATGATACATTTCTCCCTCACAAGCCTGGATTCCAAGTTTCGTGCTGGGTTCCAGCTTCAGTGAGTGAATAGAACAAAACAATGCCAGTATTACCAGCTACTCTATTTTGTATTCTCCCCGAGGAACAAGGTGCAGCCTCATGTTTTACTTAGTGGATGCTTCTCAAGCTACCCACTGGCACCCGAATTACAAGGTTTTCCTGTGGTACTTCTTACCATTGTGGTCCTTGAATGCTTCTCAGAGATCCACTAATTGATCTTCATTTAAATTCTGTGAACTAAGGAGAGATACTACCCACATCTCAGACTGAGAATCTGGCACAAGTAGCCCCTCTATTCTGGAAGCCCAAACTGAGAGATGAAAAAGCTGGCTTTTCAAGTTACTTGGCTTTTATAAAGTACCACATACATACATTGGCACCGCTTGTTGAAAGCACCTTTCCCCTAGATTTCACTGGCAGCGGCAAATGCTTGCCATAGTTCACAACCAAATAAGAACACAAGGAACCAAAATTAACAGACTTATACTTTGAGAATGTTAAAAACCAGAAGTAGAATACCTGACCTAATGTGTTTCTGCCAAATCCACACACCTCCTTCTTTACAAGGCAAAGTTTTAAAGCAAGTACTACCATGTGTTAGGGGGTTATGTAACATTTCCCATTATTCCAGTTCAATAAAACTTGTTTTCTCAGCATTACAGTGTTGGAACACAATATAAAATAAGTTTTAAAAACAATTTTCTATCCTTTAATATCTTCTTTTTAAGCAAATATTAAGATTTGAGGGAGGTGTGACTCATAAGTTGCAGAGTTGGCAATGCGAGTAATGCCTTAGGGGGAGGTGTAATGGGTTGCTGAGCCTTTCCTTTTTTGTGTTCAAGTGGATTACAGTATGCATGGGTTATGATTCATGGTTGCTGTAACTGATGACTGCTCAGTGGTCCACATGGACTGACTCAGGTGTTCTGAACCAAGGGCAAATGCTCACAGCACCAAGTGCCCACAAATAATATTTGCCAGGCCAAAACGACATCAACTTCCCTCCTCACTTTGCACAAAAAGAAGACTGGAAGAGTACAGAGAATGCACATTTCTTTTCCATTAATAGAGGTGGGAGGATGCATGGTCAGGGCAGCCAGGGGAAGGCCATAGTGCTCTTACTGGAAAGTCTGTCGATATCGAAATTTGTGGTTATTTTTGATGACTATTATTCCAGCAGCACTTTGTTCAATTTGTTCTGCATCTTCTCAGTTTTCATCCTTGTTTCTTGAATATTTTAAGTGTTTTGAAGAGTGCCTAGAGCTGAAAATCGTTACTCAAAGAAACCTGTATGAACATGAATGCCAACGTGAACTTTTTCAGGCATCTTTGAGACACTCTGCTTGCAGTACTGCTTTAACCTAGCTATGGAAGCAAAACTCAAAATGTAACAAATCCAAAAATCATGGAAAACATGAGTTGTGAAGTTAAATGTGAGAGCATTTGAAAAGAAAAATGTGTTTTCAAGGTGAGTGATTTTGTAAGAACTCATTGCAAAGAGATCTAACCTTCCTGATAACAACAGGAAACCTTGAGCAACAAAAGACAGGCTGGGTCTTTGGAAGAATAAGCTTCTGCATCATAATAATAATCTTCCACAGCATAATGATGCAGACAGCAAAGATCTTTGAACTGAAGCGTGGTCAGATGACAGTTTCGAATAGGAGACATGGTATGCTTTAGTGAAGCAGCAAACAGTTGCCTGGGGATATGCTAGATGCAAATTACTCTCCAAGCATGATGATAACAGGCAAAATGTTGGTAACATGGTTTCCAATAGAAGGACCAGCATCTTCTGAATGGAATAGTGATGACCATTGGGGGTGAAATGTTCTTAGTACGGTGCTATAGTGTGAAAACAACCTTGCTCAGGGCAAGTTTGACCAAGGCTGAAGAAATCACTCCTAGAAACAGTTCAAATAGTCCAAACAGATTTTTTAAAGAACTCAAGCGTAATTTTGAAGGCACTCTTCTGATGTGGATAAATGAAAATTCATGTTCCCTACAAATTATTTTTCTCATTCTTGCCTTATCCTAGGACTTCTCTACAACTGCTCAAAAAATCCACTCACATTCTGGAATCCTAGATGATCTACGTGGAAGAAATGTCCCAAACTAGCTTGAATTGTTGGCTAGTCTGTGAACATTTTCTATGAAAAAATCCTCAAACCACCTGCATGTGAAAGCAGCTCTTCCATTTTCTCATGGAATGTTACAGAACATTTCTTACAGAAAGGTTACTTTTCATTTTTAAAAATGTTTCTTTGGAAAAGGTACAATTTACTTGGCTGCGCTCTCATAATCGTGGAAAATTAATCTGGTAAGTGTTCTAATGAAGAAGAAGTAGGAAAACTAAGAGTTAAAGTTGCTATGCTTACCATGCTCACTATTAATTTGGAAAGGTGAAAAGGCAAGTGAAAAAAAAGTGCATAGGAGATGAGAAAGTACTGGAACTTACTTCTTAATGTGATTCCCCAACACTCAACTGTGGTTTATACTCAGAATACAAGTCACATTATCCTTATCTAAACCATCTAAAAGCAGCATATTCTGGAACAAGACATACACTCCTGGGAAGTAAGGCTGATACCTAAGTAGAAAAATAGAGGAAGGAATGGAAAAAAAACCCCAAACAGTCCTCTGTTCAATGAATTGAAAAAGTCAAAATCAACCAACCAGGAATTTAAGCCGATCTAGTTAAGTGCTATTTCCTAGCTTGTGTTTCTTTTTCTCACAGAGTTCAGTGTTATTGAAACACTGCTTTTTGTTTATGAATTTACTTCTAGCATAGGACTGCTTGACAAGCAATGTTTATGCATTTTGTCATATGTCATTAGTTTCACATTAACTATGCGTGCTGACACTAAAAGATACTTCCACTTTTTTAGTCTAAATAGATTAATTTTGGAATTCTTTTAAAATAAAATAAATAATGAAAAATGGGGTGGAGTAATGCAATCAATGTGAATTCAGTTGCATTTTTAAGCGTATTCTGACATTTGAAAAAATGGCCAAAAACATTTCTGCCTGCTTGTTTTTATACAGATACATCTGTCAGAAATTCACACACAAGCTTGTACAGGACTCCTAGTATTGTGTGTGTTATAAAATAAATCTGTATTGGTCTACTCCCAATCTAAATATACTTGTGACTCTCACATGCAGATAGAAATCATGTGAAAGCTCGTGCTCTCACATGCAGATAGAAATCTAGCAAATCAAAATCTGTTTCCAGGAGCTATAAGTTCTTGAATTTATACACAAAACCTAAGAGGTGATGAAAAAAAAATATATTAAAGATTACTTTAACTCTATCATAATACACTTCTACCATTAGATCTTATTTTATTGAATGCTTTGTACCTTATTGGCTTTTCTAGATTTGCTTTTGTATTTCCGCCTTGCTATTTTAAGATGTATTATCTTTAATCCAAAATCTGCCATCCTACCTAAACCTACTTAGAATTTCTATGATGAAATCTCATTGAGTGAAGATTAGTGAGAATTATGGATCTTTCACGATGCAGTCAGAGGGAACGAACCAACCACAGCACAGCATAACTCAAAAATGTCTTGGCCACCTTTAAATTTTATCAGATCAAGATTTAAACCTACAAAATATGAGGGATTTTTTCTTCACTGAGCAAAAATAATAGAAGACACACGGATATATGTTCGGCTTGTACTTCACAGCAGAAAGCCTCAGAACTTTCTTACATTCATGTATTCTTTGTACTATGGGCAGAACTTATAAAATGCTGGGTTGTTTCTGTAGAAAGATGCTAGCAGGGATTCAAATCTCAGAGTGGATGGGAGCTTAAAACAGGACAAAACTCATCTGGAACATGACTGCTTTGTAGGAAATTCTCCTATTTAGTGCCACCACAGATGTTTTGCCTGAATCTGTCTGCACATGCAATTAGCAGAAAATGAACAGAAAATTGCAATTATTTGGGAAAGACCAGGGCAATTATTTCAAAAAAGTAGGTTGAAGCTTTTATATCCAGTACTTTCTGTTCACTTAAGATACAACACCACTCCCCATTTAAAAACTCTTAAGAAGTTATTTTGCTTGTTATTTAAAGGAAACTGGAGTCTATTGTACATTTTGAAGGTATCAGAATTACTTAACATTTTTATTGCAGTAGTGTACAGGGACTATAACTTTTGGCCTGACTGTGTTTGCTGCTTATTCATTAAATTAAATATCTTCTATTTTTAATATATATATATAGCAGTTTGCTCTGAAAAAATCCCCCAAATTCTGAGTTAGGACATGATTCTTTTTTAATGAAAAATATGCCTTTTCTGCAACAAAAATGTTAAAAGTTGAAATTATTTAAAAATATGTTTTCTTACAGCAGTAGCTGCAGAAAATTAAAAAGAAAAGAACAAGATACTGTAGTTTGGTTCTTGTATTTTGTGTTTTCACTCTCACCATATTTAGTTTTGCTTTTGTTAAACAGAAAAAAAACAAGATTAAAATCTATGTGTGAGGTTTGTTTACAAAAAAATAAGCCAGTTATTGCAAAGTTATTCTTTGTACGTGTAGATGGGGAGCAAGTTCACGTTACTTTAAAACAATAGCTTTTGTTCTTCATATATATTTTAGAGGCAAAAAAATACTAGCTGCTGCAGCACTATGAGCTCTTAATGTATTGAACAGTAGAGGAAATAGTCTCAGAAACTATGTAAACTGCTTCCAGCCTGAACTTAGCAGGCTGCTTTTTTGCCAGTATTTCAAAACATGTTTAGCTGAATAAGCATATTTTCAACATTACAACAGACTGTAATCACTTTTTCATCTGATCTGCTGTTCATGTACGCTTTTTTACAAAAAGGTGGAAAGTTATACATGGGAAAGAAACAGCCGTAAAGAAATTCAAAATGAAAAATGTCTCTAAAACATTTTCCATTCTCCCCCAGCACCCTCCCCAGCAAAATGCATGGAAAAACCGTATGTAGATGATGAGTACATGACTCACATGGGAGTTTCATATAGCTTCCTTTTCTACTGTAAGCCTCACTGGGATTCTCTCTCTCACCAGCACTAGCTACTGCATGGTGTATGTATGTCGTTTAAAATGTTTTCTTTCACCTGAGGTGAGCTAAATGGCTTAAGCAGCCCTTGAGAAATTGCTCCATTCCCTCTGCCACACCACGCCAGCACCAGGGAGTGGGGGTGTGAAAGCTCAGGCTTCTAGCAGAGAGGAGAGAGGTGCTGGCACTGAGCTCTCAGTGAGGAGGCCTCCTGCCAAAACAGCTGAAACACTCAGCCAGGAGTAGCTAACCTTAGAGGACACAGCACAGATCATTTATCTGCTGAGGCTTAGGAGAATATTGAAGGTTGCAGATGGGATACAAAACAAACATATATCACTATATAACTGTCACAGGATTACAGGTCCAATTCTCCTCTCCAGTCAGTGGCCTTACACCTCAGGACTTGAAAGGACTCACCATTTGTGCTGATTTGGGCTAGGATAGAATTAATTTTCTTCATAGTATGTATGGGGCCGTGCTTTGGGTTTGTGCTGGAAAGTGTTGATAACACAGGGATGTTTCAGTTACTGCTGAGCCATGCTTGCACAGAGCCAAGGCCTTTCCTCACCTCACCCCACCAGAAAATGGACTGGGGGTGCGCAAGAAGCTGGGAGGGGACACAGCTGGGACAGCCGACCACAAGTGACCCAGGGGATATCCCAGACCATATCACGTCATGCTCAGCATACAAAGCTGGGGAAAGAACACAAGAGGGGAACGCTTATAGTGATGGTATTTGTCATCCCAAGTAACCGTTACACATGATGGAGCCCTGCTGTCCTGGGGATGGCTGAACACCTGCCTGTGACGGGAAGTGTGACAAGACAAGGAGTAATGAGTTTACACTAAAACAGGGGAAGTTCAGGTTAGATATAAGGAAGATGTTTTTTACTGTGAGGGTGCTGAGGCACTGGAATAGGCTGCCCAAAGAAGTGATGAATGCTCCATCCCTGGAAGTGTTCAAGGCCAGGTTGGACGGGGTCTTGGGTGACATGGTCTGGTGTGAGGCATCCCTGCCCATGGCAGAGGGGTTATAACTAGATAATATTAAGGTCCTTTTCCAACCCAAACCATTCTATGATTCTGTGAATTCCTTTTTGATTTGCTTGTGGCATGCAGCTTTCACTTTACCTATTAAACTGCCTTTATCTAAACCCATGAGTTTTCTCACTTTCACTCTTCTGATTCTCTCCCTCATCTCACTGAAGGAAAATGAGCAAGCAGCTCTGTGGAGCTTAGTTGCTGGCTGATATTAAACCATGACAGGTTTTCACACATTCAAATACTCATTCAAGTGTAAAGGGAAAGATAACTAAGATGACAAAGCAGAACCCATATGAAGCAAACTACAGAAAACAGCTCAATGTCCAAGTGGAGATGAGTGACAAGTGGTGTTCTTCAACAGGGATACGATCCAGAGTGACCCTGACATGCTTGAGAGATAGGTCAGTGCCAACCTCATGAAGTTCAACCAAGCCAAGTGCAAGGTCCTGCACCTGGGTTGGGGCAATCCCAGGCACAGCTACAGGTTGGGCATAGAAAAGATTCAGAGCAGCCCTGTGGAGAAGGACTTGGGGTGTTGGTTGACGAGAAGATGAACATGAGCCAGCAGCGTGCGCTTGCAGCCCAGAAAGCCAACTGTGTCCTGGGCTGCATCAAAAGGAGAGTGACCAGCAGGCCAAGGAAGGGGACTCTGCCCCTCTACTCTGCTCTCATGAAACCCCACTTGCAGTTCTGCATCCAGTTCTGGGAGGCAACAACACAAGAGGGATGTGGACCTGTTGGAGAGGGTCCAGAGGAGACCACAGAGATGATCAGAGGGCTGGAGCACCTCTCCTATGGAGGCAGGCGGAGAGAGTTGGGCAAACTGGAGAAGAGAAGGCTCCAGAGAGACCTTATAGCAGTGTTCCAGTACCTAAAGGGGTACTGGAGACAGACCTTTTACAAGGCCATGTAGTGATAGGAAAAGGGTGAATGGCTTTAAGCTTAAACAGGGGAGATTTAGATTAGACATTATGAAGAAGTTCTTTACTGTGAGGATGGTGAAACACTGGCACAGGTTGCTCAGAGAGGCTGTGGCTGCCCCATCCCTGGCAGTGTTCAAGGTCAGGTTGGATGGGGCTTGGAGCAACCTGGTCTAGTGGAAGGTGTCCCTGCCAGTGGCAGGGGATTGGAACTAGATGAACTTTAAGGTCCCTTCCAACCCAAATATTCTGTGATTCTATGAAAACAGCATTCCCACTCTTTTCTTTCCAGACTTCAGAGGAGATCCCTTGCTTGGCTGGTGTAAAAACCTGCAACTCAGCCAGAACAAGATTGGTTCACATCAGCCTGGGACCTGGGCTAGGCACGGACAAGGCTGGAGACAAATATCACTGTGAGGGCAGCTCTGATGTGGTTCAGTTACCTTGCTGGAGAAAGACGGTGTCTGGGCTCAAGATATCATTCAGTTTAGTCATCTGGTATGGAAGAGCTGAGCATGTGGTTCAGGAATAGAAGCTCATACTTGTTTCTAAATCATCTCTGTCTAATACCTAGATTCAAGTTCTGTGATGAGTATTTGTGCACTTACACAGACTTTTGCAAAAGAAAGGGAATTATTTAATGAAAAAAAGGCTGTGGGCATTAATTGTGAGTTAAATGTTTTCAGATCATGTACCTGTTTATAAACAAAAAACAAGGTATGGTCAAGGTATGAACGACAGGACTGCAAAGTACAGTATGTCATAGAGCTTTTCAACTTCCAATCACATTAAAAAAACCTGGGTTTACTTGGCATTATTTGTTACCTGCTCTCCAGAATTTACTATTGATACTAATTAGAACTATGGGAGTATTTCAGATTCCTTCTTAATTTTAGGGCACTGCTGTGGTAGGGTATGCTTTGGAAAACTGACAGGATTAATATAGATAGTAATGAGGAGAAAAATAACTCAGGGTAAGGCTGGGAGCAAGAACACTTCTCTGGGGATTTGCCACGCAGTCCATGGTCCAGGATGCACTAACAGCAGCACGTGGGGCTAGAACCCTGTCCCTGAGGGGTACAGAGTGGGAGTGAAAAGAGGAGAGGAAAACTGAATTGTCATTGTGCATCAGGTCAAATAATGTAATCCATTAATTCTCAAAGCAAGACTCATATAAAAGCTGTTCACACAGATACTAAAAAGTACAGTCACAGTTTGCTGTGGCTTACCACCTCTGTGTAGGAGCTGATGGGAAGGTGGGGGACCTGTATGTGGAGGTCAAACTGGAAAACTTGCCTATCTGTTGTCAGTAGTTCTGTTTGTGAGATCAAGAACATGTCCATCCAGTGCTACCCACCTGTGTATGTGTTGAGTAAAGCTTTGCAGACAGCTATTCATCTTACCTCTTTTTTATTCCGAACACATTAAGTGCCAATGAACATAATAGGGCAAAGGGGTACAGCTGCTTTTGCTCTGGTGGAGCAATACCTGTCCAGTTGGGTTGATGTTTACACATAGATCCAATTTATTGTATTTCTTCATCTGGGTTACTGCCGCAGTTTTGCATCCCTATTTTTTCATGCACACACTAGTTAATACCAGGGATGACAGCCTGATTAATGATGACAAAACTGAGTTAGGGATGTGACTAAGGGCTGCATGATCATACAGATTCAATCATCTTTCACGAGCAAAACAGGGAAGAAGGAGAGACTAAGAAGTAAACAAATTAAAATGCTGTTTTTAAAATTAAACTCAGCAGTCCAGCGGCTTTATTTATGTTTAATTATGGAAATAAAGTAGTATCTTTGGCTTCAGAGGTCCCTTTAATTCCAAAGCCGTATGTAATTGTAGAATCATAGAATGGTTTGGATGGGAAAGGACCTTAAGATCATCTAGTTCCAACCCCCCTGCCATGGGCAGGGACACCTCACACTAGACCATGTCACCCA
>WYDI02011237.1:0-17357 GCA_009867235.2 Psittacus erithacus
ACAATCTGAGCTCCAGAGCCCCTAACCACCTCTCCCAGGGCTCTGTAGTCTTTCTTTATGTTCTCCAGGCTACTACTGTCTGTATCACTACTGCCCACATGGATCACTAGAAGTGGGTAATAGTCAGTGGGACTTCCTAGAGCAGGCAGCCCCTCTGCAACATCCCTGATCCGTGCCCCTGGTGGGAAACACACCACCCTTGAGACCGGGTCAGGCTGACAGATGGGTGCCTCTGTTCCTTTCAGAGTGGAGTCCCCTACTACTACGACCCACCGCTTTTTCCTGGCAGCACCAGTACAGATCTTCTTCAGCAGTGCATCAGCCGGTTGTTTCTGGTGCGAGGGTGAGTCCCTGTAGGACAGCAAAACGGTTCTGGATGGGGACAACAGATTTAGGAGGAAGCCCCTTGCTTTTAATTGTCCTTTTCCTCCTTTTTTTTGTTGTTGTTGCTGTCTCCCAGCTTCCTGGGTTAGTGGCCTCCTTCTTCCCTCCATGAGCTACAGTGAACGCTTGAGGCCTCTGGACAGTCTGCACCTGGAGCAGTCAGTCCAGCTGCCGCTCAGCTCCCCTGGCACCTTTCAGCTACTGACTGTCCCGCAGCTCAGCCCCTGCTGCAGGAGGACCTCCACCAGGCAGCACCGAGTGCAGCCCTGACCATTGTGCACCCTCCCCTCAGGAGACCGGTGCAGGCACTCCCTACGCTTCGAGCTCTGCGCTGCAGCCTCCCCTCCCATCGGCTCTGTCTGGTGCCGACGCTCCCAGCGCCGGGGCAGCCAGAGCAGAGCTCCCAGACCGGGCCTGGCCCTGAGGCGAGCGCTCCCCATCCCGCACAAACTGCCTCGAACCCGCCCTGGTCATTGGCGCTCCCCGGGGCGGGTTTTGACCCAGTCAGGGCCGGTGCCGCCCCTCCTGGCTCCGCCCCCTGTGAGTCAGCTGCTCGCGTCAGCTGAGCTGCCGGCTCCGGGGCGAGTCCTGTCGAGGGTTTGAGGCTCCCTCGGTGGCTCTCGCCCCTCTGAGCTGAGGCGGCTGGACGCTGAGCCTGCCCCCGCTCAGGTGCTGAAGGTGGCCTCTCTCGAGCTGCTCGCCTCAGCTACTCACTTTTTTAATTCAAAGCAAGATGACAGTGTAGTGATGAAAAAATTGAAAATTCTCTTTAATTAAATGCTTCTAAGAGAGCTTTTGAAGGAAAACTGGTTTGGTTTTTTTTAAATAAATTGTACCTTGTTATAAATGACTTTTTTTCAGTCTTACTGGATGACAAGATTGTGAGAAGTGGCATGTAAACCTGTTCTCTGAGATTTTTCTAAAAACAGTATTGCTTGTTTCTTCTCTTCACAGTTTGCAGAAAGTTCTGTCTTTACTGGAAGCTGCTTGTATCATCTGATGATAATTTTTGAGTAACTTATGAAATTTAGGTGAGACTAAGAAATATGATGTACCCCAAAACTTTTACTTGCATCTGGCAAAGTTCTATGCTCTGCTGCTAGGTTATATTGTATGCAGTTCTGTTTTGCTAACATTACCACAGGGATTATGGTAGCTAAGGGTCAGGGCATAATATAACAACATTCTCTCCAAATCTAAAAGAGCTGAGTGAAATAGCTTGAAATACTGACAGCTGGATCTACTTGATACTGTAAATAAAGACAGAACACAGGTTGCAGTCAAAATACTGTGACTGACAATGATGAGGGTAAACAGCTAAGTCCTGTTTTGCTTCTCTTTATCTGGCAGAGCTCCTTCCCAAAAACTTTCTATGTAATTTGACTCCAATAACTGTTTAACAAAGAGGAAACTGAACAATTGTGGAGTGGTGATTCAGCCCTTGCCACTTTTGAACCCACTGAGACAAGCTGTCTCTGAACTTAGTTTGAGATAAAGGACCTGCTTTCTAGGCCTTCAATGAGCAAGCCTTCTGGGGAGGAATGAACTCAATGAAAGGTATAGGGCACACAACTGGATACCATTAACTTCACTCATCATTTTTCTTATATTGTGATGTGTAAGACCTCTCAGTATGTCACCTGAATTCAAATGCTTTTATAAAGATTTAATTCACTCTGCCCATGTTGTATTTTATTTCTCAGACTGAAATGTACATTTATGTCAGCAAGGAGTAGGTATAAATTTGGTATAACTTTGGCTTGCTTCTAGCTCTGCTTGATGGATTGTTCATAGTCTTGACATTTAGGCTCGTTTTGCTTTCTTCAAATACAGGTGAGGGAAAAGGACTGGCAACTCTGTTTTGAGATGGGTTCTAGACATGGTTATGCTGTGTAGAAACTTATGTTGCTGTGAAGTTATAGCAAATACTTAAGTTTATGTTTTCAGGACAGACATCTAAAGAAATTGAGAAAAAAATTGCAGAGCGCTTCGTGGAACTGCAGTGATGTATAACAAATTTTTGATGTGAGGTTTAATGCTCCCATTGTCATTTCAATGTTCTTCCTGGAAGGTTGCAAACCATGAAAGAATGCATAAACCAGTAACTGGAAATTAATGTGAGATGGCTTATGGTCAAGTTGCTTTTACAGCATACAAGCTAGATCACTTTGAGTGGTACTTTGATTTATCAAGCAAAACTTACAACATAGCTTATTTCTTGGGAGAAACCTGGGGCTATGCTAGTGCATTACGGCCAGGGCTGTATGTGTTCACAGGATGATGAAGCAAGAATATTTTTAGGCTCCTTGCTAAAATGACAGATGTTTTATATTAGCTTCTAGAGCATTGCAAGAGCTAATTTTTCTAAGATCATCTTCCTTTTTAACTGGGGAAATTGTGTAAGCTGCAAGAAGAATTTCACATACATAATTTGGCAAATTGTCAAACTGTTATTGTCACTATAGACATTCAGGAGAATATTTTTTAACCCACCCAAAACCCATAAATGAAACCACCCCCAAAAATAAACCTTGGACTCTCATCTTTGATATTTGTGTGTGTTATTTTATGTGATACATGCAGTTCTTACTTTCAAACTTCTAGAAGAGAACTGGATATTACTGCCTGTTCTGGTGTCTTTGCTTAAACAAACTCTTAGAGAATTACAGAAACTGAAACTGTTTCCCCTTTTCACTGAACAGCTGCTTCTTTGCTATATCCAGCAGGCTAAGAAGATGGGAAATGGACCCTGTGGGGTGTTTGTGTCCTGTCTTTCCTGCAGTAGAAGCAGACAAAGCTAGTTATAAGGAAAGACCTCAGCCTGATCAGAAAGTTTTCCTCTTGCTTTTCCAAGGAGAAAATACTCCCTAGCAGGAAAGTTACAATGTACTGATCTACTTATCATGGGTAGATAAGAGTGCCTACAAGCAGGGTTAAAAAACAATAGCAGCAGGAAATCCCAGTCTCCTCCTGGATCTTCTAGCATTCCTAGAAGGATTTCCAGTGGCCATATATGCCTTCTGACTTGTGTGTGTCCCATTTCCTTTAAATTTCTAGACTTGTCTGCCTCTTATTCCCTGTTCTTGAGTAGCAGGGAACAAGCAGGAAGTAGTCCATTCTTTGTTCAACTGATTTGCCTCTAATCTCCCAAAGAATATGGAAAGGAGTATGGATGTGTAGCAGTTGTAATTATGAAACTGTCCTGGTAAGTTTTGCTTGAGAGTTTCCCTTACTTTCTACTGCTCTGGGCAGGTACGGTGTCCTGCATGTAAGAGGTGCACAGTACATAAGAAGTTACAGTCTCTTTACTGTGCTAAGCAGTGCGATTTCATTGGAACCATGAAAAAATGGCCACTTCAGTATTAAAAGCACAAGCTTTTATTTTATAGAGACTACTGCTTCTCAGTTAGTTAGGGAAAGATTATCTTAGGTAAGAATATCTGAAACCAAAGGAGGAATCCCTTTTTTCCACATATATATAGATTCCAGATAGATCTGGAGTTCTATCCAGATTTCTACTGGATAGAAATATAATACAGGTTTCCTGTATTACCCTGAAGCTCAGCAAGCATTCTGTCTGAGATAAGGAATGTGTAGATATTACATCTGAATGGGGAAAAAAAAGAGTTTTCTTCATTCCCTTGGTACTGGAATACCGGGAAGGTAGAGTCAAGTGATACTATTGCTTAGGGCATGTAAAATTCAGGCTGAAGAAACGGGATCTTATTAAAACAAAAAGTAAGAAACAAAGCAAACCAAAAAATTTCCTTAACCACAAAGCTGAAAAGAAAAACCCACAAAACTTTTTTGGGGTTGTGTATGTTTAGTCATGAATGTGGCTTTATGTTTTGAGACTTTGCCTGTTAACTGGTATGTGAAATACATTTTTTTCTTTGTGTACCATCTCTAAACCTTTGGTACAAATGCAAAGAGTAGCTTCTGGAAAGGTTAATTAATAGCTTTGTAAATATGAAATGCTTTCCTTTGAACCTCAATGTTTTATAGTTAAACAGATTCCGTGAGTGTGTGGAGGAATTAACGTTTCTCCATTGTGATGAACATGGAAAAGAAATGTCTTTGGGGTTTAGGACAGCTTTGAGGTTAAAACTCCTCACAAAAAATGAAAATGAGAATTGACTCGTATCCTGTATGTTACTTTCATTTGAAGTCTAAAGATCATAGTTAGCCATAGCAAAGAACGTCCACATATATGAGTGTATGTTTAAAAGTATTAAGTGCCTGCATATCTACAATTAGTTCATAATGCTTCTTTAAGTAGTGAACCTAGATATATCGTCTTATACAAGAGACTTATTCTTGCCAGACTGAGTAAAGAAATCGGTTTTGTATGGTCTAATAAAACTAGAAGTAACTTACCCGTGATGTGTTGTAACTTGAGTGGAAGTTGTTTCTTGGTTGCTCCTGACTGTTCAGTATGAAATAGTAATACTGATTGTTAGAATGACCCTCACATTGAAGGTTCCCCTTCCCCATTAAATTATTTTTCATGCATTCTTTAAAATTATATCCCCAAATATTTTTTTAAATATACGCAACTATATGCAGATTGGTACAGCTGCAAGAGAAATAAATCTTGAAGGCACGGGTCTTTGGAAATAAAATATTGCTCTTCATTTTCACCTTTGACAGCCTTCTGTCAGAACAATGTGTAATGCAAAGTTTATGCAAATTCCTCCCTTTTCTGTGTGGTCTGTATCGTACATGTGCATGATGGAAATATTTGAGAAATATACAGACTGTTTCCTCAGTGCAGTAATTAGAACCAAGAGGTATATTGTCTGGTGAGCCATGTAACCCTGTGCCAAGAAACAGGGCATGAGATATATTTATAATTGTGCTCCTGAGGCCTTGCCATGAAGTTTGAGTCAAAGCAACACTGCAGTGTTGTGCACTAGGAGGGAGCATGGCTGTTAATTGAGCCTACAGTGAGTGCAAGAGTCAAAAACCTATAAAAAAATGGAAGACCTTTAACTTCTCTCTGCTCTTCTCTTCATTTCTTACAAATATTTATGTGGCTGCTTGTGAGTGTAGTACTAATAGATTTAAAAAAAAAGTAGGCTTGGCTGACTTGGTGTTTAAACCAAATAAAATACTAGGGTCAGCATATTTCTGTAAAGCCCCTCTGAAAAGGACCAGACTAGGGAGACACAGTTTTTGGCAGGCAGTGAAAATTTGCAAGGAAATGGTGCTTCTGGAAGGCTGTACAGTGTTAGAATTGGCAAGTGCTGTGCCTATTTCTGTCAAAATGCAGCAAATCTTTAAACACCAGCTCATCAGCGATTTTCAGGGCCATCTTGTCTAGCTTGAGCAGGCCTGGCAGCTCTTAACACAATTTAGTGTCTGGGTTAAAGACATTCTGCTTTGTGGTGCCTTTCTGAATAGCTTATTCAGCTGGAAAACGCAGTGAACAAAGGAGCTGGAAATATTTTGTCAAGTTAGTGATCTCACAGTTCAGAGGGCCAGCTACCAATTATAAAGACTTCTATTGTGTAACACAAGAGCTAGTGTATAGAAAACTCCAGATCTTACTCTATCTCTTTCTTTATTAGTTTCTGCATAATTATTTTTGCCTAGAGGATGGTGTGAATATGGATGTGGGGTGTATTCTCAGTAATTAACTACATTTTTCTAATAGACCACATTGACTAGCAAGATGGGAGTAACTTTTCTTAGTTTGAACTTGATTTCTGACTTGGGATTAGGAGTGAGGGAAACCTACGGAGTTCACAGTGATTAAGATTTTACAACTAAGTGCAGCAAACAAGTAGTATTGTTTATATGGAGAGTGGGAAGAGGAAATAGTGGTCTGCCTCTTCCAGTTAATTTAGTAGAGATGTTGGCCAGAAACAACATAAGGTTTCTAAAGCATTACTCTAACCACAGTGTATAGTGGTCTCAAAACCAGACACAGCAACAGCAAACCTAGTGAAAGGAATTATCATTAGTACAAGTATTTTTGTTGTTGTTGCTAGTTAGCTATTTGTTTTCATTAAGCTTTACAATGAAATCTCAAGTATGACTTCTTTCTTTTTGTGCAGGTGGGAAAAGAGACTGTGCAGACAACAGAAGACCAGATCTTGAAAAGGGATATGCCACCAGCGTTTATCAAGTAAACCCATTTTATTGTAAATCTTCTATTGTAGGTACAGGAAACCTGATGATAGATCATTGTTACTTATTTCTGCTTATTAGGGATAATAAAATGCTCTTTATGCTTGAATCGCTCTTCAGGGTCTCCAGGGTAACCTTTGTCAGAACATTTCTGCCAGCAGTGACTTTTCCTGTTACATTCTGTATGTGCAGGTACATATCTAGGGTATTTCTCACTTGAAAAATAAACCAAAACCAAACAGCAACCCACAACAGAGTAACAATGTTACTTACCTGTGTGTTATTGTAGTTTTATATAACAGTGTCAGATTAAATGTGTTCTCAGTCTTTCCTATTAATTTGTCTGTTGGAAAAGTGTAAATTTGTCACTGTAGGCATCTGATGCATGATATAACTGCTTGGAAATCTAAGATATTTGAAGAGCAGTGACTGACACTCAATTCCATGGCTCGATGTCAAGGACAGCTGACTTTCTCCTGCTGCCTTAAGTCTTAAAAATCATACATCACTCCTTGTGAAGTTGCTAAACTTCTTACTGCCCACTGACAAACTTTCGCTGAAGTGACTTTGCCCTAAAACCTACAGAATGCGGTGACCTCTCTATTAGTGTTGTCCAGTGTGTACAGAATGACTAAATATTTAATGCATTCCCAAACACAAAACAGGCAGATAGTCAAAACACAAAAGCATTGAGGCAACTAAGAAAATACTAAAATGGAAAACAGAGGTTGATGTCTAAAGAGGAAATTTATGTTAGGACAAAATAATTTGAAGAATGCCTAGAACCAGGTGGTATTAGAATAAGAGTTCAAGAAGGAAATAGCTGAATTAGTAGTGCAATGCAGTCTCACACTTGAGACCATCTGGTATGTCAGTCAAAGTGACGCTATTGCTTGAGGAACTTTCTAGGGGAATCTGGGGAACAGGAGGCCTACAGGTCTGACATACCTTTGGAGCAAATGACTAGACATTCTGTAGTAGAGAAGAGAATTAACAAATCCCAAATACATATGATTTGGTTTGGTTGAATTGATACTGTTTCTGTGGAGGGAAATTCTGCCTTATAAATCTTTGGTGTTCTTAGAAATATTACAAACAGGGATAAGGGTAATCCAGTTGATAAACTCTACACCAAATTCTAAATGTTTTGGCAAAGTCTTAAGGCCTTTAAGAAATTGAAGTAGCCATAGGGTAACAAGTAAATTTCATGTATGGAAAAGAGAAAATTTGAAGTGAAAGTTAAAAATTACATGGTTAACCCTGACAATGGTAGGAGGTAATTGTGCTTTTCACCATGTTCACAAATGCTCTGGAAACCAGGATGAGCTGTGAGGCAAAAGTACTTGCTGATTACCTGATGTCTTAAGCAGGGTAGTGAGATTAATGGGTGACTCTGAGAAATTAGAGCAAGACCTTATTAAACTGACTGACTTGATATTAAATGCAGATAAAATTATTTTGAAAGATCTGAAGTGATAAACACATGGGAGAGCAGCAAGTCTAGCATCAGATAGAATAAATGACTCTGAACTGACCATTACCAATAGCGAGCTGTGATACAAGGGCGAGAACATCCATTATATCTCAGTAGTGGTCCAAAAAAAGTAAACCAAATGTCAGGTTTATCAGCAAAGAATGGGAGACCAAAATGTCACTTTGTGTTTGTCTCCCATGCTTTGAATACTGGAAACACTTGAGGTACATAAATTTTAGAAAGACTGTTGTAGAACTGGAAAAAAGCTCATAGGAGTGTGAGAACAAATGTGTGGTATGGAATTGCTGCTGCATGAGGCAAAGCTGGAGCTCTTCAGCCTGGAAAAGATGACAGTGGGGATTGAGACCTGGCTAAGGTCTAAGGAAGTATGAGTTGCATGGAGAAGATTGAAACTGGTACTTCTTGTGCAAGAACTTTATTCAGGGCATTGCCTTAAACTAGTAGTTTGTAAACCAACAAAAGGGAGAGCTGCTTTGTACAGTAACTCATGTGCTGCTAAAATTTTTTTTATAGGTTTGGAGGTTAATAGATAAGTACTCAGAGGAATCCCTTGTGGGTTATCAAATAGACAAGCTGCAGGAAGTTTCAGGAACTGAAAGTACTTGGAGGATGGGAGAGTGGCCAGAGGAAGTATAATACTTGTGCTGTTCTTAACCTTCCTTAGGCATCTACTTGCAGCTACTTTTGGAGACCGGCTACTGAGCTAAATGGACCTTTGATACAACCTACTACAGTATTTATTATGCTGTGTTCCTGGTGTGTGATTTTGTCTGGGTGCAGAGGGGTTTGATTTCTGTTATTAATTTTAATTTTCTTGCAGGGACTGTTTATGTATTGAAATGAGACCAAAACTTTTTACTTGCTTCTTGATGAATTGTATAAAAACATGTAATTTTGAATTGTGCTCTTTTTCAAGGATATGTAGAGTTTTTAGTTAAATCCCAATTTCTTGTTGATCTAGACAAATGAAGTATTCAGAAAAAGATTTTCTTATTGCTATACTGTATCCAGCCTTTGATCAACATTTAGCAGATTGTGAAGACTTAAATAGTTAAATTACTGTAGAAATGTGATGCAGACACTGCTGAGTAGTACCACTTCATGCTGGATGCAAGAACTCTTTCTGCATCAACTTTTGACTGCTTGAATTGTGATATAATGAAAAATGGGAAACAAAGATATCTGGCACAGCAATGAAAACTTCACATACTACTTACTATCCTAGATGCAGTAACATGAGTTAGGAATGTTCTATCATCTTTCTGAATGATAATCTATTGCATTTGGGCTTTTTATTAATCTGGAGTTTATATCAAAAAGAACTAGTTCATGTTAACAGCTCCTTGTTTAACACCATGGAACATATTGTCACCGATATCTTTGTTGTAGCGACAAGTGACAGTCACAGGTAAACTGCTGAACTGACCTTTTCCGGCATTAAAGGGCAGGATTTGGGTGCAGGAAGTGGAACAGATGGGGGTTGTGGGGGTATTTTGATTTTATTTTTTTTGTTTTCTTCCTGAGAGGAGGGTTTTTTGTTTCTGAAGCATTGAAAGAGGTATTCCTCTTTAAGAGGGAGTGCTCCAGCAGAACTGGTGCTGGCATATGGATGATGGGGTATGGAGCAGTGCCTGTGTACTAAGGAGCAGTGTGTGTACTAGCACTGCATTCTCTGTCCATGTTTTCTTTCAAAAAGACCATCAATTCTAAGGGAACTACTCTTGGAGAACGAGGGAGAAGATCTATCACAGATACCTTTGCATGCTACTGACATAAACCATGTTGGAACAATTGACCTAGAGTTAAAAAATGACATATTATCTTAATTGTCTTAATCATTGGGAAGTATGAGTAATGCATATAACTTACATCAGATGTTTTGCAATGTATTCATATTACCTGCTATACTTCTCTTGTAAAGAAGGGAGAAGCAGCAATATCTAGGGAAAGAATAGGATACCAGCTAATTTGTTTATAATGGAATAAAAATTCATCTGTGTGTAACTTGTGCATGCATACTCATTTAACAAATCAAGCAGTAATGCTGTTCTATATTAACATTATTTGATAGCCAAGCGGGCTATGCATATAGATATTCGGGGTTTTTTTATAAAGCTGGGTTTTTTTTAGGTTCTGATAGAAAACAGGGATTAGAAAATTCACCATAGCAATGAACTTCTATTCAAAACTTGTGCATGTTTTGATTCTTGTGGTAGAACAAGAGACTTATTGCAGTGAATATTTTCAGTGTTGTGGGTTGTTTTTTTTTTTTTTGGTGTTTTTTAATTTATTTTTAATTTAAGTAGTTGAATTATTTTTTTTTCCCCCAATTCTAATCCTTTGTTTCCTAGCATGTATACTTTGCAGGAAATGGAGGGTGTTTGGTTTTTAAACATCACTCCACTTTTTTGTATGTAGTGCACACTCCTGAGGTCTTTCAAATGCACTGGGAATTTTATACAAAATAGGCATTATATAAGTAAAATGCAAGTTTACTGTTCAGAGGTTGAGTTCTAAAAGCTGTAAAAGAAAACTTTGAATCTTTAGGAACTTTATTTTTGTTGATTATAGTGACTTCTGGGTTAATACACATTTGCATTAATTCCTTTCTTTACAAATGAAAAAGCCAGTCTTGAAATAATTTCTAGTATTAAACAGATGACCATGAAATTGAACTGTAGAAAATTAAGTATTTCTGACCCTGTAGCTCTGAGCTGGCTGAATAGGTGATTCATTTAATCCCTTTCTTGGCAGGGATGAAAAGAATAAATTTGAGAAGCAAGTGTGGAACTCTAATTTAGGGAAGTCAGTTAACTTTGATAATACAACTAAGTACATTGCATAGTAATGAGCAGAACATTGCCACTTTCTGCCTTGAGGTCCTCCTGTATTTTCTTACTTGGTTATGAGTTACCCCCATCTGATGTGCTGAACAGATGTCTCACTAAAGAGCAAGTTATGATAAGGTCAGCTGGCCCAATTCGATCTGCTCTAGGGAGCCGTTACCTGAAAACTTTACTTTCTGAAAAAAGTATGTTCTCCTTTAATGAGTGTTTTATTTGTAGTATTGTTAAATTTAGATATAACCATTAAGTTCTGCCTTGTGCTAGCACGGAACATGGGGGGCAGGGGGGTGGTGCGGAAATGGGATAGCTGTGTAACTTTCTAATAGTACTTAACTGAAATTATGACTAGTGTGTCCAAGTGGTCAGTAGAAGATAATCTATATGAAAAGCATGAAAAAGTTGCTAAAAGAGAGAGTATTGTTGTAATTAAAGGGTTTAATGTTTGTTGGAAACTTGTGTAACTTGAATGTGCACACTGCATAGAGCCTATGTATTAGACTACACTTACATTTCTGCCAAAGAAGTGGGAGAAAATGGAGGAAAGTCACAGTCAGTGTCGTCAGTGACTACAGTCATAAGTAGCCTAGCTAACATGGATTTGAAGTCTGAATTTTCTATTTCTCTAAGGTGTCATAAAGTAATTACAATGAAAAATGAACCCAAAAGCCTTTCAGTGTTCCAGTTCTTGGTATTTTAAAGTTGTTGTGTTAAATGCTTTGATGGAACCTAATTTCCGAGCTCATTTACTTATTGTACCTTCTCTGTTATTTTAATTACATATTGCAATATCTTGCAAAACCTCCTCTCTGTTTTGAAGCCTGGAATTGCAAGCTGCATTTGAATTTCATGCCTTTCACTAAATCTTGTGGCTATTTAAAATGCTATTTCTGTCATGAGTGTTAACACTCTGAAGAGCTGGGCTTACAACTTCAACAAGCAGTGTGTGCAGTAGCTTGGTTTTCTTATGTTCTCTTGTCTTAATATGTAGCTATCATTTAATATTTATTCATAGCAATTGCTTCTTGAATGACAATGCAAATGCAAGGTTGATAAAGGTTAACAATTACTTTGATTGTGAAGTTCTAAAACAATAATTGTTTTGTCCCCTGCCCTTGTCATTAAGAATGCAGGGTGTTTTGCTGTGTTGGGATCTCTCCTGAATGACACTGTGTTGACTTCTGTACATGTGATTCTTCAAACATTCCCTGCATTAGAAGACTGCATGACTTCTGAAAAACTGTGTCATGTAGTCAATGGTTGCTTTCTTGTTTAAATAAATACAGTAAGTACTCTTGCTTTTCAAACTATAAAGGTGCAGAGTGGAGTCTACTTGCAGTGCCTTAAGTAGTAAAGTTAAAAACAAATCCCACGTTTTCTCAAATCTGTTGTCATATAGATAGAAACTAATCAGCAAGTTTTGTGTGGTGACTTTCCTCAGAGTGGAGAATGCCTGTACCAAACTTGTTCGGGCAGCCCAGATGCTACAAGCAGATCCTTATTCAGTACCAGCTCGTGACTATCTAATTGATGGATCAAGAGGCATCCTTTCTGGAACATCAGACTTACTTCTGACATTTGATGAAGCAGAGGTAGGAATCCCAAGATAACTGAAATAGGTATCTGCACAATAGCACTATTAATTCAAATACCAACCTAACTGAATTAGCTAATCTAAACTATTGAGTAGATGAATGTGGTTTTGATTGTTTTAACTTGATTGGAAGCATATTTTGCATTCCTTCCTGTCAGAAGGAGCTTAGGCTTGTTAGTCTGTTTTGTTAAGAGCATCTTTGTATGATAGAATGTTTAGGTATGTCTGTGATTATTCCTCAAAAAGGCCAGATCTCATTAACCCTGTCTTACATCTTCCTGACAGTTTTCTGTATTCCCTTTGCCATACCCATTACTGAGCCTTATTTTATGTATCCTTTCACTGAAAAGGCCTAGGCCACTTCCAGACATCTCTGTCTGACTCATTAGCTGTGGCAATTTAATTGGCCTTGGGCATGGGAGGTAATAGAAATTTGGACTGGCTGGCTGGTCAGCCAGATGATGTGTTCAGATAGATGTAACAGTTACTGTATTTTGGCTGCTGTGTAAGTCAAAAAGTGGTTTCAGCTGGACAAAAAAGCCAGAGTTGCAAGGAAACTTAAAAAGGAAGTTTTGTGTGTCTTACATTTGAATTTTTTTTTGTTACAAATTTTACTTATTATTGCAAGCCTCTTTCTGGGAATGTGGAGTCTTGCTCGTTTCTAAATATCAAATATGCAATTATGAGGACATTAAGCTCACACTGTTACAAATGCTGATGTTAATTCTAAATTTTACCCCTGCAACAGTCTGCTAATCTATGAAATTGTGTTACTCTTCCTGCTGTTCTGAGTGGTTTAACTTGGCATCCTTGTACCTCATTTAATCAGCTCATGGTACTGTTAGCATGTTCCTCTGAAATGAGGAGAATGCTATGGGACTTCTCTGTGGCACTTGTGATTTTTGTTATTTAAAGTGGTTTTTAGTAGCTACTGTGGTGTGTTACAGGACAGAATTGCAAGGAAGTTAATAGCTGTTAATCTCCCAGCTTCCAGTGTTTATGTAATGAGTTGACTTCTATGGAGTCAATGCTTCATTGAACTAGTCTGACAGCTGTGTGTTAACCAAAAGAAAAATGCTAGTTTGGAATGATTGACTTTTCACAAATAAATGTCTCTATCCTACTGTGCTTCAAGATAAACTAACACGGGGACAAAACTGAAAGGAGTTTTACAGGAAACTGATTGTTCTAGGGGCTGAACACTGTATGTGGTTGATAAGAATTAAATGCTGTCTCATTCTTCAATGAGAATTGTACGTGGTGGTGTCAGAAATAATGTGGTTCAGGAGGTTAGGAGATTAACCAACAGAGAATTCTGTTTTGGAATCAAATATGAACTGAAAAAGTTAAGCTAAGGCAGATGTTCAGAGGTAAATGAAGTACATTTTTCTGGAAAGCTTTAAATGTTGGATCTACCTTTCCCACTGGAATGCTGGATAATGCTTTATCCATATGTAAAGCTGTATGGTGAATAATATTTCCCCTGAAAGTTTTTAGTCTGCTTTCCATGTAGTTTTTTTTTGTAATATAAGTTAGGAGTTTCTTTTATTGTTGAAATTGCAATGAGAAACTTGAAGCTTGCCAACATACTTAAATGCACTTCCTTCTAACTTCCAATATCAATGCTACCCTTAATTTATCATACAAAGTGCAAACACTGGAAGTAGGATTTACAGTTCCTGAATAGTAGAATGATGTTTAAATGCTGTCTTTGTCAATACAACATTCTTGAATAATGGCATTTTGGGTAACTTAGTAAGTATCCCAGACCTTTGTGATTGCCCATAAGTCATGTTGGCAAATGCTATACCTATGCTGTTCTAGTAACAGACTTTCATTTCTAATTAAAGTGTAACTTAGCTTCATCTAACAAATGATGGAATGTTCCTTTTTTAGGTCCGTAAAATCATCCGTGTCTGCAAAGGAATATTGGAATATCTAACTGTGGCGGAAGTAGTAGAGACAATGGAGGATTTGGTGACATACACAAAGAATCTAGGGCCAGGTTTGGTTTACTACAGCCCATCATAAATATACTTATTGTATTTTCCACTACTTTTTTACCCCCCAGCATCTTCCTTACCCATGTTTTGAGTGTTTGGACAATGAGAAAGCAGTTGCTTAGAAAGTGCCTGTTGGAAAGAGTTCTAAGCTAAAGGGTTAATTTCTGATTCACATTCTCTTAAAAATGCAGAAGTTTGCAAATGGCTAATGTAGTTGGTAAATTATATGTACTACACAGATTTCATGTAGTTTCCCTACACAGTACCAGGAAAGTAAGCATGTATTGGTAAAACATAACAAAAACAAAAGAAAGAGAAAGCTTTGTAATTAAGCACCCACAGCCACTAAGCTGATAAAATGTCTGTACTGAGATTTTTAAGCCTAGTGGGAGTTTTCTAGAGTAGTGTAAGCTACATGTCATATATTAGCATCTTAATGAGGTTGCAGAAATAGTTGTCCTGCAGTATAGTACAAAAGCTCAGCTGTTACAGAAATGCTTTTTGTTCATTATTTGGTTCTCCTTCACTACTTGTTATTTCACTATGTTAATTCACGCTTGTGCTGGTAGAAGTGAGTAATTGGTCAGTGAAGCACTAGGTTGTTGTAAAGGAAACCTACCACTAATCTCAGTCATTTAGTACTTTAAATGCTTTAATTTCCACAAGCATAAAGAAGTTTAGGTATATAACAAAAGTATTCTATGAAATCTAGATGCTGTGGTGATAATGTAGGAAGGAAGATGTTGGAAATAAAATTACACTGAAGAGTGCCTTTATAGACGCAGAACAGGAATCTAGTTAATACTTTATATTATAAAGAATATATATATAGTGTAAAAGAAATGAAATGACTAGGAGCTGTCATGTCACAGAGCATGTTTGTAGATTATCCTGTTTTTATTTAATATGTATATATTTTACCATGTTTCTAGATGTGAAAATGTTAAGTTCCATATGAAGGTATAGTGTTCTCTAAACTTTTTTTATGTCCCATAAGAAGTTACCTTCAACTGAATAGATTTTGCCTCATTTTGAACAGGAAAAGATGTAGCAAAAAGAGCAATCTTCTCTTTCCATGAAACTTGTTCACTAAACCAGTCATTTTGGGTATTTTCCTATTTTATTCCTGGAATTTAAAATCAAGAGTTTTGAGGAGTCCATTCTACTTTGTGTACTGACTAGGTTTTGAATCAGTGCTTTTTTGAAGCGTTTGGAATGTGCTTTTAAATAACAGCTGCTATTATAAAGATTAAGTTTTAAACTTCAATATAATTGTTGTAACTCATTGCACTTGGCTCTTGTTCAGAAAGCTCAACTGTTGCAAATTAGACTTAGTCATAAAGAAAAAATGTAATATTATGTTCTGTTACTTTAATTTTAGGAATGACAAAGATGGCCAAAATGATTGATGAGAGACAACAGGAATTAACTCATCAGGAACATAGAGTTATGCTGGTAAACTCCATGAATACAGTGAAGGAGCTATTGCCAGTACTTATATCAGGTATTTTTGGCTTTAATTTTTAATATTACTCTGGATTGCTGTCTATTCTGAATTGGAGTTCCAATGTCTTATTAAAAATAACAGGCCTGACATTGTTGCTGTACTTCCTGCAAATAACTCTTCTTCTTGTATTAAATCTACAACCTCTTTGTACTAAAATGGTTCACACAAAAGAAAATGTGCTCTCTCTGTATAAATGCAGCAGGAGGTCACCTTGAGCATTGGTTGTATCTTGCATGTACCTTTTTTTAATCGATGATGTTTTCACAGCTATGAAGATTTTTGTAACCACAAAAAATTCCAAAAGTCAGGGAATAGAAGAGGCCTTGAAAAATCGCAATTTCACTGTAGAAAAAATGAGTGCCGAGATAAATGAAATAATCCGTGTATTGCAACTCACTTCCTGGGATGAAGATGCCTGGGCAAGCAAGGTAGATTTCGTACCTATGTTGGTATATAGAAGTCTTAAATTTTTATTTACTATGTTATACACTCATAAACTTGTGTTTTAGAGACTTGAAGTACTTATTTGTGCATCAGTCTTGTAACACTATGTAATCGCATCGTAAAATATCTTCAAGGTTGAAGAACATCTGCAGAGATGATTGTGTTAATGTATCTTTCCAAATTAGCTTTCTCTCAATAAGCTAAGTTAAAGGAGTATGGCATTTGAAGACGGCTCAGTGATTTACTGCAACTGAACGTTCAAACAGAAGACCTAGATTTGTTTATAGTTTAGTTTTGGCATGACCAGGAAATCCTGGAATATAGCATATTCTTCTCAGAGAGAGATTTTTTTTTTTTGTATGGCTACCCTACAAAATAATATTTGGCACAGGAAAGTTAGATATAAATGTTATTGTTCTGTATGTTGAACTGGTCTTGTGGCTAGGCATTCTTAAATGAGATTACCTGAGATTTTTCTCCTGTATGCTACTAGAAAAGATAGGCTGCTGCCATATTTCTTGTGCAAAAGGCCTGAAGTTGACAAAATTTAGTTAATTTTCGTGGATCCCTTCTTGAACACCTCCCCCTTTTCTCCCTGCTCCATTTTTAGCCTGGACATAGGAGTAAATTTCAAGTGTTGGCCTAGTCGCAAGGAAATATATTTTAGACTTGAACAGCCTTTGTGGATTAGTATGATGTCTGTGAAGCTTGGCATATGGACAATATTGGTTCCTTACAACTCAGTGTTTAGCTGTGTGACTGCAACCACTTACCTGGAGTTAAGTGAAAGGAATAAAACCCCCATTTTCAAGAAGGGGAAAATGGATGACCAGGGGAATTACAGAGCAGTCAGTCTCACCACTGTGCCTGGCAAAACTTTGGAGCAGATTCTCCTGGAAGGCATGCTAAGGCACATGAAAAACAACAAGGTGCCTGGTGACAGCCAGCATGGCTT